>LPNX011158072.1:493331-528069 GCA_001517045.1 Pseudotsuga menziesii
TGTGTATGTTTGTCTTTTGTTCTTGTGATTTCATTATCATTTTCATATCTGAGTTTGTGAATTAAAACTTACATACAATCTGCATCGTGGGGAAACGTCGACTTTATCATGCCTTCGATTTGTTACCACCTTTAGATATGAAGTATTTGTTTCTGATTTAACCTTTGTGTGTGTTGAATGGGTAATTATTTGGGTATTGATTTTGTTTGAGACTAAGATCTGGAGTACTTGTTTACAATGAAATATTTGCATGTTGAGTTGGATTTAGATGCAGAATTAAAGTATTTGCAATAAATTTTTTCGATTAAAATCGTTTTGTGTGTGGAATTAGATTCAAATTTAGATCTGAAGTAATTGTAAGGATGATTTAAATATTTTTCTTTTTGAAATGGGAATCAAACCTGTATTGTACAAATTCCTGTTAACCTGAGTTAAATATCTTTTCATTCAATTACTAAATTTGTCTGCATTTTTATAAATCTATATCTTAGATCCGAGTTGCAACATCCTCTTAGTTTGCTTATGTATATTATAGATCTGAATATTGATGTATAGCATGTCCTTTATCTGTGTTTAGATGGATCATATCTGAAGTATGTGGCTGCAAAATGATAAAGCAATGCCTGCATTTGAGTTTGAATAGACATGCATACTTTTATTTTCCATAGTAGGTAAACCAACTATTGTGTGTGCTGGATTTTTGAATATGACCTCCATGTTAGTAGGTAGAACAAGTCTCTGTAGGTGTTCAAAATTTAAAGTGATTTGTAATATGTGGATCGAAACAACCGCCAAGATAAGAGATGTTTGATTGGTGTGTATGCATCATTGTGTCTTCTTGTAAATTCCATGAATTTTGTGTAAAAACTATCCTAATTCACAACAATGAATTTACTTATTTATATTATATAAAGGAGTGGTTGGACCTATAGATCATGTTTAGAGACCCTTGGAGGGGTTCTAGTTATATCCTTACTCTAGTGGATTTGTTCCCCAACTCGGGGGTGTCTTTAGAGAAGAAAAACATACGTCAATTGGACCCTATGGTTGGGTGAAAAGTCAAAGTCAATTTTTCAGTTGCACAAGTCCTTTTAAGATTAGTGTAGTATGTGTAAAGGTTAAACTTGTTTATGGAAATACTTTATCATGTCTCTAGATTATTATGTAGCTTACATTGCTAGAATTAAAATAGGTTTATAGTGCTAATATGTACATTTAATTAGCATGATTTTCAAGTGGTGGATGCACATAATGTGTTCCAATGGTAGAAAGGAATTAGACTAATCCTCGGAAGACAAGTATAGTGAAATCACTTTTTATATGAACATATTTTTTAAATTAGTTTTATTTTATCATCTAAAGTCGTCTAACATTGTTGTTTGCTCCTCAACCGACTTATGAGACTCATACTTCACCTCCAACGATTGTTCCTAGGAGATCGAGTACAATATATTCTATGTTGGAGTATGTTAACCATAACTAAAGGACGACATTTATATATAATTGTCATTTTATTCAAAGGATCACCAAGCGACTAATATAGCATTGATGTCTTATTATAGTATTTAGTGAGATTTTCTTATGTGAGTTCACGTTGGAACAATTTTGTTTTGTATGCTCTTAATATTTAAAGAATAATTATGGTTAATTAATCAATGAGTTTAACTTAATTGGTGTGGTTGAATTATTTAAAAGAACAATTTTATACTTCCCACCACAAGAATTTGTTCATGTTTATGGGTATGTTACACACACCTCTAGCTAGTGTTCCTACTTGGAAGATTAAATCTCTTTAGAGAAGGAAGGAAGAGTACTTCATTTTGGAGGCTACGATTTCACACATTAGTTGCGATTAATATTTATTCTTGTAGTGCTTATATTACTTAGATATACATTTAATTTTGTATTGGAATATATATATATATATATATATATATATATATATATCTTAGGATTTCTATTACTAGAGAGACCTTTCCCTATATAGTGTATTTACTAATATAATGAGGAAAAGTGAATTAATTTGTTCAATTCACTCTAAAACCAAAATCTATAATGTATGAAATGTTTGCATAAGATAAATTTATAAAATCAACAAGTATGAATGCTTAAAAGATGCCTTTGGTGCGAATCTAGGTGTGAGCAATCTCAAGCCTTCACCTTTCAACAATTATGGTGGTCACACCATGGGGACAAAAATATTCTCCTCTTTATACTTGTATTATCTAGGCTTACACTTTAATTTTATATAGGAAAAAATATATAATTAAGATATATTATTTAAGATTATTATTTAATTTTTAAAAATCAATCAAATCTATTTTTATATTTTTTTTAAATTTAAATTTTTGAATCTTTTAATAAAATAAAATGTTTGGATAAAATACTTTTATAAAATCAACAAGTATGAATACTTAAAAGATGCCTTTGGTGAGAGCAATCTTAAGCCTTCACTTTCAACAATTATGGTGATATCAACTTAAACAAAAAACAAGGCAAGGAAAGAGATGGTCATACCATGGTGACAAAAGTATTCTCCTCATTATACTTATATTATTTAGAATTAGTCTTCAATTTTTTATGGAAAAATATATAATTAAAATTTATTATTTAATTTTATATTGAAATATATATAATTAAAAGTCAATCAAATCTATTTTAAAATTTTAATATTTTTTTTTAAATTTAAATTTTTGAATCTTTTCCAAAATTAAAAGAAAATAAAATATTTAGATAAGATACTTTTATAAAATCAACAAGTATGAATACTTAAAAGATGTATGTAGTAGCAATCTCTAGCCTTCACCTTTCAACAATTATCGTGATGTGAACAAGGCCAAGGAAAGAGATGGTCGCATCATGGCTGCAAAAATATTCTCCTCCTTGTGCCTTTAATTTTATAGAAATATAGTTAAAATATGTTATTTAAGATTATTATTTAATTTTATATTGAAATATATATATATAATTAAAAGTTAATAAAATTTATTTTAAAATTTTAATCAATTTTTATTAAATTTTAATTTTTAATTTTTTGACAGAATTCATATAAAATAAAATTTAATGCTATCCCCACAAACATAGAAAAATCTATAATAAAATAAAATTATGAAACACAAAATCAAAAGAACATTACAAATTATATTTATTTATTATTATTTTCAAAATAAATAATACAAGAAATAAATTTTAATATTAGAATGAGAACCTGAAGATCACTTTACTAAAAGATATAATTGAAACAGTTTTCACTACAATGTTTTACAAATGGTAACATGTCATTGAACGATTTCATATATCGTGCTTCGTGGGGACAGAGAAACGTCTCTAAAACGTCAAAATTAACCTTATAAATATCTGACATGGACACCATGAATGTATTAAATATCTGACATGGACACCATGAGCGAGATCTTTAATCCTCCACATTGCATAAGATGCGCAGGGAGCGCTGTCCATATCATAATGTTATCACAAAAGCATAGCCGTTGTATGGTAAAGGCCAACGTTGATTTATCAAAGCAAAAATCGTATAATGGAATGGGATCCAAGGGTGTGCGTGCAGTTTGAAGTTTGAAATTCAAAATTCAGACGGTTAGGTTAACTCATATTTCAGATCTGGGAGATTTCGAAGTTGATTAGATATTCGGGTATCCGTGGAATTTTCGAAGTTGATTAGATAGTAAGATCTCTCGTTTTACTGCAGATCCATATGGTGTTGTCCCTTTATTTGCCATATTGGATATGGAAGCGAGCGAGAACAATCGGTTTAGGGTTTAGGGTTCCTGGTGGGTTCTGTAAGATTCATGGAATTATATGGATCAGAGGATTTTAGTACAGATTCCTGGTGGGTTATGAGGATTGCTGTGTTCACAGCTCCATCGTCTGATCATCTCTCACACAGAGAGGAGGAGAGGTATAAATTTTATTTCATTTGAATCTAATGCAGAGCTAGCGGCCTCTCAGCTCCATGTTTTCAACTTCATTCTAGGCTATAACAGGACGCTAGCAAAATGCTAACCCCAAGAATTATCAGCACATACTCTTGCCCTCTTATTTCGCAGGACCTTCCATAAGATTCAAAAGCCATGCAGGGTGAATAGCTTAGAGTTCGTGCTTGACAATATTACTCAGGGAATTTGAGAACGGTATCGTTAGAAACATTGTGATGTAACCTCCTAAGTGAGACGGGCAATTGACTCCCGTCTTCATTTAAAACAGGCAACTCAGTAATTCTTCCACTGTTTTCCTGTAGTAGTTTCTCCTTCAATATTCTTCCATCTTCAACCGGACAACCGACGTTCATTCACTGTTTTGGACATTCAAAGAAGACTTGAAATTTCCTCAATACTTGAGCAGATAAAGTAAAGAAAAGGAACGACAACTCCAACAACTTACTGTCGGGGATTAATGTTTTAACGTTCCGTACTGAAGAATTTGTCAATAATATGGGATTAATGTATGCAACATAAAAGGAAAGTAATATGGGAACTTTCGGTTCTTCCAATGGGCGGGAGTGATGAATCAAATCACCGGGCAAGGTCGGAAGTCAGCACTGTAATTTTCAATCGAAAGTGACCGTGAAATGTAACAGACGCGATCCTTTATGGCTATTTAAGTTTAATTTTCAATTCAACATGACCGTTGAATGTAACAAAGGCGATCCTTTATGGCTATTTATGTTTAATTTTCAATTCAAAATTACCGTTGAATGTAACAAAAGCGATCCTTTATGGCTATTTATGTGATTGCAGCTATATTGGTAAAGTGGCATTTCCTTATTTTTGGGTTTTGTTTTATATTTAAATCTTCTTAATATTATTACAAAATGGTTAAATTGGAAATTATTTTCTACTATGTAGATTTTATTTAAATTTTTAAATTGTAATTATAATTTATATTTTGTTAATAATAGTAGTAAATTAAATATTATAATTATTTTTTATTTTATGGAGATATATTAATTATGGAATTTTAATTATAATTTATATTTTGTTAATAATAATAGTAAATTTAATTATTATAATTATTTTTATTTTATACCTTTAATTCTATTAATAGAATGTTTGGGTCATTAAATGACTAGGTTAGTGGTTGTTAGGACTCACTATATTATTAATTTAGAGGTGATTTAGAGTTAATGACTTACATCACTAACTCCACTAACTCGGCATTAAGTCTATATGGATCTGACCAAAGAAATACTAGAATCGATGAGAAATTCATGGGAAGATGAGGACTAGCTGCAAACCCTAGAATATGAACAAATCCCATTTCGGTGTCGAAGGTGCCATGAATATGGTCATCCGTTTAGGGAATGCCCCATGAGCATTCCAAAGCCAACACCTCGGAAGGAGGAGAAAAAGAATGATCAAGGATTTACAAGGGTCCCCTCACGGAAGCGAGAAGGGAAAAAGTAGGACAACGAGGAGGTGAATAAGAATATCTGAGTGACTAATAAGTTCGATGTTCTAGAGGACCTCTCAGAGGTAACCCTTGATAAGAAGCCATAAGGAAAGCAAGGGGATAGCCCCACGAGGAGGAAATGGATATACCTACTAAAACTAGGGATGAGGCCACATAAGAGCACGGGGACTTCACTTAGTGAACCTATCACATAGCACGTGCGATCATGGGATATTAAAGAATACCCTTAGTTTCTAGAGATATTGACCCAAACTCCTTTTGTTGAAACCCCCTCCCAATACTTAAAACCTCCTCCCCACCCATTTTTATACCTCAATCCTTATAAACCACCCTACCCACCCGCACCTTAAACCCCTCATCCCCCCAATACCTGCAATATATTGGTTCAATTTTTGATAATTTTAAAACCCACAATATGAATTAACGTGATAGGGTATTGGTCAACAAGTGAAGCCCCCGTGCATAAGAGAGATGCCGAGATTTTTTGGATCGAGACACAAGGGAGGAAGAAGAGAACATGGACATAGGATATATGGACATGGAAGGAATTGATCAATCGTATGCGGATGTATGGAAAGGGTATGTCTCACGAGAGCAAGTGATACTATTAAAAGAAAGGGAAACAAATAAACTCGGGATTAGTACAGGCTCCCACAAGGAGAATAAGCGAAAATACGAAGAGCCAAGCAAGAAGATGACAAGAGAATTGAACAAACACAGAGTAGTAGAAGCATGCCGACGATTGGTAGAATCAAGTCAGTAGCCTACCATTAAGGAAACTTAAGGCTTGTACTTTGTTTAATGAATATAATATGGTGGAATATCTGGGTCTTAAATAGTTCACGAAAATCAAAGATCTTGAGTAAGAAGATCAAGAGAAAAAATATGACCATAGTGTTTCTTCAAGAAACTAAGTGTCTGTCGACTTAGATCTAGCAAATTGGAAAGAAAAATTGGAAGGGAAGTGAAGGGATAGTCATAGATGCAAGAGGCTATGTGGGAGGCCTCAGAATCTTATGGGATCCCAATTGGATGAGCTTGGGAGGATTCGAGGGTAACTAGTGTTTCATATCAGCAACGTTTAAGGTAATTGTTTTCTCAGTTCTAGGAGTAGTGACAAATGTATACACACCTCATATCGCTGGAGAAAAAAGGAGTTTTATCAATTCACTCTGAAAAATCCATGAAGAGATCGGCAAGAGACACTCGGTCTTTAGCAGGGATTTCAATCTGATAACCTCTTTGGAGGAGAAGAAAGGAGGTCGACATAGGTTAGAGGAAGAATGTGAGTCCTTCAGAGACACTATTAACGAATTAAGACTAGTAGACATTACCCTAGGGGAATGCTGGTTTACATGGAACAATAACACGATGGGGGACAAACACATTGCTTCTCGCTTGGATAGATTTTTGGTTTCAGAATCAATAATGTAATTTGGAAGTGAAATTGATTCAGAAATCCTTTGAGGAGCAGGATCAAATCACTGTCTAGTTTAATTAATCTTGAGAGGCCTTGATTCGCAATTCAAAAAACCATTCATGTTCAAACAATTTTGGCTAGGGAATCCATATTTTGCTAAAAAGATCAAGACTTGGTGCATTGAACTAAGCGAAGGACCCAACGAGAGTATGTACAAGTCCCAACGGAAGCTAAAAGGATTGAAGGAAAGTGTAAAAAAATGGAACAAGGAGGATTTTGACAATATATTTGCAGACAAGAATATTTTGGAAACTTAGTTGCAGGATATCCAAACCATAGGGATGAATAACGAGTCCAATTTACATCTCGAACAATTTAGCCTATGTTCAAAAACTAAGGAGAGGGAAAGGCAAGAAGAAATTTTTTGGTGCCAAAAATCAAGGAATTGATGGCTAAAAGTGTGGCAGAGAAATACAAAATTCTTCTAGCGTTCACTTAGCGAGAACATATTGTATAACAAAATATTCTTAATTAAAAATTCCACGAGGGGAGGATGGAAACTAGGGAAGAAATATAAACAATCCTAAATTATCATTCCAAGGACATAATGTCTGAACCAAGACATGACAGAAGGGGGACATTGATCAAATCACAAGGCACATCCCTTCTCTTGTTTCCCAAGAACAAAATGAACTACTAATGAATCTTATCTCCCTCATTGAGGTAGAGGAAGTTATTTCTATATGGTAGAGGGAAAAGTCGTGGGGCCATATGGATTAACAATGAACTTCTTTCATCATTTCTAGGACCTCATCAAGCTAGAAGTTTGGAAGATAGTAGAAGATTCCACAGTTTCAAGGAATATTTTTCTAGGGTTCAATGCTACCTTTCTCACTCTCATACCAAAGTGTGAAGGGGGCAATTTTCTAGACAAATTTACGCCCATAAGCATGTGCAATGTAATCTACAAAATCATAACTAAGGTGATACCGAATAGACTCAAACCCCTCTTACCCTACCCGATCTCCTTATAAAAGTCAAGGTTTGTAGATGGTCGACTAATAATGGATGGTATCATCTTGGTGCATGAAATGCTTCATTCTATTAAAATGAAGAAAATCCCGAGAATGATGGTGAAATTGGACATAACTAAATCCTTTGAAAAAATTAATTGGCAATTTATCAGAAGTATGCTAACAACTTTTGGTTTCGAGGATGAGTAGGTTGAGTGGATAATGAACTTAGTTTCCTTATCCTTATTCTCCATTCTAGTAAATGGAGTGTCATCGGGTCTCATCAAGCCATCGAGGGGGATAATATAGGGAGATCCCTTATTCCCTTTTCTCTTGATTCTTATGGCGGAAGGATTGGGAAGGTCAATTTCGTCATTGCGAGACAACAATGATCTCATAGGGATAAGAGTTCACAGAAAGGTGTATAAACAAACTCATCAATGATTTTTGTACGATACCGTGATGATGGGGTACCCCTCAATCCAAGAATCCAGGAAGCTCAAATAATTTCTTTTCAATTTTGTTAAAGCATCGGGCATGGAAAAATTATCTCACCCGAATTGAACATTGGTTGTTGCACTCGCCATCATTCAAGTCCCATTTAGCAACATACACCTGGCTACCTCTTCATATCCAAGCACCATAGAAATATAACCCTTCCCATGCCCCCAAGAAGATTCATAATGACATCCATAAGGCTTCTATTGTGAGCATGTCATTCATTTAGATATCTTTATCCAATCACATTTTATGGAAAAAGAGTGTAACGACTCTTTTCTCTTGTCTCTCTACTGGATATTATTTAGGCAATAAATTTTTAAAATCAATTCATTTACAAGTGCATGTCCAACATGAAATTTTTTATTATTGCAATCCTACTTTCATGAGGGAATACTATTCAATGAAAGTATCATAAGAATTCATCTTATATCCTTATTTCAAAATTTTGGACTTCAGCACTTCTGCTTTCATGGGGGTAAACTATTCTATGCTCTACAACTAGGATCCATTGCATTGTTTGGCTTGTATATGAAACTCATCTCCTATGTCTATAGTGTATTTTGAGGGTTTCCTCCTTTAAACAAAAGGTCTATCCTTTGTTAACCTAGATACAAGTCACAAGAGACATCCTTAGTTGGCACTTTGTTCCTTCATTCAGACTGACTTCCTTAGGCCTCTCAAGTGAGAAACAATGTTCTGATTCTTAATCTTTTCTTAGAATTACAAATGATGCAATATTGGTGTTAATATTTCCCCTTTGACCAATTCTTAAAAGGTTTTATATCAATGGAAGAGAACCTTATTTACAAGCAAGAGGTTGAAGATTCGATTCCTTTGTTCCCTAATGATATTGGAATATTGATATTTTAAATAAAATATATTTTATTATGGTTATGAGGGGGTTTATAAACTGACTTTATATGTCACTACGAGGTGGGTTCAAAACATCCCTTGTATGTTACAACGAGGGGGGTTCAAAACTCCCCTCTAACTTTATATGAGGGGGGTTCATAACTACCCCCATAGGTTTGTATAGAGTTTTATGGGGGTTTTCGAACCGCCTCCATAGGTACCTGTGAGGGGGATTTATAACCACCCCCAAAGGTTTGTAAAGAGTTTTAGGGGGGTTTTGAACAACCTCCATAGCTACCTACGAGGGGGGTTTATAACCACCCCCAAAGGTTTGTAAAGAGTTTTAGGGGAGGTTTTGAACCGCCTATGTAGGTACCTACAAGGGGGGTTTATAACCACCCCCAAATTTTTGTAATAAATACCTTTATGGGGATTTTTGAACTGCCCCTGTATTTAACTATGAGGGGGGTTTATAACCACCCCCAAAGGTTTGTAAAGAGTTTTAAGGGGGTTTCGAACCTCCTCCGTAGGTACTTACAAGGGGGGTTTATAACCACACCCAAAGTTTTGTAATAAATACTTTTAGGGGGGATTTTTAACCACCCCTGTAGGTACCTAGGAGGGGGGTTTGAAACCGCCCCTATAGGTGCCTACAAGGGCGGTTTGTAACCACCCCCAAAGTTTTGTAAAAAGGACTTTTTGAGGGGAGGGGGCTAGAACCGCCCCGATAGGTTTCTATGAGGGGGGTTTAGAACCTCCCTTAAAAGCCACCTTTTTTTTTTGGGGGGGGGGGGGGGGGGTTTTAGAACCGCCCCCAAAATTCACTTTTGGGGGGTTTTAGAATCGCCCCCAAAAGTCACTTTTAGGTGTGGTTTTGATCTCTTCCAGAACCACCCCTAAAAGTCAAAAGTTTTAGTGTCAGTGTTATTAGGGTTGGTTTTGTAAATACCACCTCAAAATTCAAAATCACCCCCAAAAGTGACTTTTGGAGGCGGAAGACAACCGCCCCTAAAAGTCAAATTTGTTGTCGTGTTTGCATGTAGATGATAGAGAATATTTTCGCAAGTGTGATATCTTTGAAAGAATCGAAAAGTTGTTGCAATGAGATGAAATGCCACTACTACCTTAGGTAACTTTGCAAGTATTTGAAAAATGGGAGTCTAATTTTTTCAGACCTATTAATCCACCGGGGAAGAGAACGGGTGCAATGTACATTATTGTTGTGATAGATTAATTGACTAGATGGGTTGAAGAAACACCAATAAAGGATTGGAAAGTTGTGACTGCTGTAGAATTTTTGTTTGACAATGTAATGACTAGATTCAAATGCCCAAATATTTTGATAAGTGATTAGGACACACACTTTGTCAATCAGATAATCAAAGAATTGACTGAAGAATTCCAAACCCAACATAGAAGACTACACGAAATCACCCACAAGCGAATAGTGTTTTCGACGCATTCAACAAGATCCTCAAGAATGCATTAACAAAGATTTGCAACGTTCAAAGAGATGATTGGGACCATAAAATTTTTGTGGTACTGTGGGAATATTGCACAACTTGTCAAAAGTTGACACGCCAAACTCCATTCCTATTAGTATATGGGAAAGATATTGTTATGTCAATGGAATACATTGTACCTAGTCTAAGACTTGTTGCAATTAATGAAATGACTGATGTCGATATTGTCGAATAAATATTATCATAGCTTGTACAATTAGAGGAAGAATGTTTTGTTGTAGGTTATCAGCAAAATCTTGATAAGGAATGACATAAAGTATGGCATGACCGCCACATCAACAATAAACATTTTCAGGTCACAGGACTTGTCCTCCTAGATGACAGTAAGTTTTTTAAGCACCCTAGTAAGCTAAAAACACATTGGTTGGGGCATATGTTGTCATTCAAATCAGTCGAGGAGGATTAGTATAACTATAGAAATTGGATGGAACGCCTTTCAAAGGATTGGTGAATGGAATTCATCTAAACACTTATCGGGATAATTATGACTTGGTTGACTTGAAAAAAAAAATGGAGAATTATGATTGTTAGTTCTGTAACAAATATGCTTATTTGGTCACAAAATTCCTCTAAGTTGCAGGTAAAGAAAAAGTTTCAATCGAATATCTACCTATCGAAGATAAAAAAAAGGCTACAAATACTATCCATCTGTCGCAAAGAAAAGAAAGGTGTCAATGACTAAATCCTGGTCATGGATCCTTTCACATGATGGAATTTGGTCGGAAAAAAACAGCTCGTCGTAGTTAAACTGTGGATGCGGGAGATTTTGGTGACGTACTTTTTGGTCCTTTTTGTCATTACTGCAAAATAACTACCACTAGTTTCACATATCCTCCCAAACTTGGTGGATAAATCATACTAGTATTCCTCGGTGCATCATTTTGAAACTTCATTACCTACCTAAAGGACATTCATCCTCTTCATTCTATCGTCCTCAAGTAAAAATATCCTTTTTTCGAATTACATATAATTACATGATATCTTGTAGTTGATCTCTTCACTGCAAATTCATATTCTGTTTTTTAGATCTTATATTTGCATGCACTTAAATATATCATTGTAGTTGAATATCTTTTGTACTTTTATAAAAAAATCATTTTCATGTTAGTGCATGTTACCAAAAGATACATGCATGTAACTATTAATGCACATCTATGCATAGATCTTGTAATAAAATCCAATTTCACTACTTCTATGTCCATGAATGTGGTTGCATGTTGATGTAAATTAGTGTAGAAACAATTCTAATTGGTCTCGCTATAATATTTTATCGTGCTTTCCACTCTAGAAAAAATATAAGATATCATGATATGAAGACTTACATCCATTTGGATTTGTAGATTCTAACCTCCTCTTTCATTGTTTTTAAGAATAACTCTTTGTGGGATGTTGAAAATCCATTTGGGAGAGGTCAAATGGATCTATTCTAGATTATGTTTGTTTCTTTTTTCTAAATTTTAGTTTCATATTTAGGATAGTGAACATGCATCCCAAAAACAAACTTCAATTCCCACCCTTGGTTTGATTGGCTTAAGTTGGTAAAAATATAGTATTGTTTGAATTTTTCACTCTTCTTATTCCATAAACTCGTAAGTTTGAGTGTGGCCATAAGGAAAAATAGTAATCACTTCTCAAAATCTCTGATTTGATATTTTAACCTATCCAACAGGGTGGTGCTGTCACACCCCCTACCCACGGGCCTCATTTTTTGCATGTGTCAATTTTTGCATCTAACTTTTCATGCTAACTCTATACTGATTCCTAATTTACATTACAACACACTTCCTTTGCTTCTCTAAAAATAACCTTAGATTTTTTAGTCTTCTTTGTTTTGTAATTTATTAATATTGCATGCTAGTCCATTATGCTCATTTATTCATGAATGGGTTGTAATTATCCACTTAATTCCATCTAAAGGTTAATTCTAAACAATTTGCATTAACTCAAATTAAAACTAGTCCTCCCTATTTATGCATTCTCACATTAATAAATATTTATATAATTGTCACTTCATTGGAAAATTCTATAATTAATGGACCATACTAGGTAGTGACCATTGGCGACCGTCAAGATACACCCTCATTTTGTGTACTATGTTGGACATGCCATGCGAATTCGATTTAGTCCCATATTCATGCAGTACCACACTTCACATCTAGATGTATTTCTATGTACCTTGTGCATATGAGAAACTCCTATCTACCCTTAATAATCTACAAGTAAATAACACCCAATCCTTGCATCAAGCAGGTTCACAAATCGATGATCCACCATTTAACAAGTAAATTCAATCCTAGATCCAAGGAGTTCAAAATTTGACTCTGCTTTCACTTTCTATTAATTAAATAAATAAATTTCTGCAAGTAAATTAATCCATAGGGTGGCTTGCAAGTATTTCTAGTTCTTCTATTGTATCCTTTTTCCCCCAATGGCTAAAGCACTTATCTCTAATTAATATATATCTATTAAAGCTTTGATTTAATCATTTTAGTGACTGTAAATGTTCATTTTTTAGTTAAATATACTTCTAGATTAACTTCATACTTTCTTTTATTAACTCCTTGGTCCCTTTTCTGAAAGCGACCTTCCTTATTTTTTTTAGGGTCTACCTCCCATGGATTTTATTTAGGAGATGGCCTAAACAAAGGAGTTGAGTGTTGTCATGATAGTTTCACCCAACTCGTTGGTGTTTCCTCAAGAACTATTGTTTCATGAAGGCATACCTTTATCTTTTGAAAGTAAACAATTCAAGGGAACACACTTCGTTAAATCTACATATGAAAAAGAAATGACAATAATTTTACATGTAATAAAAAATGAAGACAATATGTTATCGGGAGGAATTTTAACGTCAAAATGGACCTATACATTGTAAAGTAATTTTTGGAGAAAAGATTGTAACAAGAAGAGAAACAAAAATGTATAAAAAAAATGAAAGGGTTTGATTTTGAAATCATCTACAAATAAGAGAAGGGTGATGTGGTAATAGATTCCCTTCCCAAAATATAAGCTCCTCTAGTTCATATTCCACTACATATTCCATTCTCATGTGTTTGGTAGAACCTTGCCATGAATGGAAATAAGACAACAATATTGGATAGAAAATACAAAATCTAAAAGAAAGAAATATATCTATGGAACAGTGGGAGTGGAAGAGAGATAGTCTTTGTTACAAGGGTAGAATATTTTTATGTTCTCAATCAAATTTGAAACAAAGAATATTAATGGAGTCTTGTAACTCTATGGTGGTGGGGCATTTAAGATTCCTTAAAATATATCAAATAATATAAAACAAATTGGGGGGAGGAATAAAGAAATATATTCAAACATTTGTAAGAGGATGTTAGGTTTTCCAAAAGAACAAAGGAGAGATAGTCAATCCTCCGTGGTTACTTCAACCTTTACACATGCCCAATAAAACATGGGAAGTGATGTCAATAGACTTCATTAAAAATTTACAAAAATTAAAAGTAAGGATGTCATTTTTATGGTCGTGGAGTCATTCACAAAATACAAATATTTTTGTGGAATTCAAAATAGATATACTACAAGCCAAGTGCCAAATTTGTTCACAAATAAAATCCATAGAATTCATGGATCTCCTAAAGTACTGATAAGTGATAGAGCTCCAAAATTCATAGGAAATTCTTGGAAAGAGTTATGGAAGTTAAGGGGAACAACACTAGTAATGATATAATCATATTATCTAGAAATAGATGGTCAAATCGAAATAGATAACAAATGTTTAGAGGGATATATTCATTTCTATTTTTTAGACAAGAAATATCAATAGGTCTATGGGCTTCCTCTATTAGAATGGTGGTATAATACCACCTATCACACATCTAAGATGTCTCTACTTGAATTTATTTATCGGTATCAAGTTCATAGTATCACATCCCTTTTGCAAGACGGTTCCTAAGTATAGGAAATAGACTCATATATGGAAAAGACTAAAATAAATTGCAAAATCTTAGAGAAAATCTTCAAATGGCCCAAAATAGAATGAAGCAACAAGCAAATAAACATAGAAGTGAAAGACATATTGAGGGTGATTGGGTATTTTTTAGAATACAACCTTATAAGCAATCTACTCTTGAAGAAAAGAGGAATCGAAAATTAGCTCTAAAATTGATTGGCCTGCCAAGATACTTCACAAGATTGAAAATCTGGCTTATGAGTTAGACTTTCCTTCTAACATTCATAAGTTTTATCATGTATATTCCGTAAAAAGGGGTTTGGGGCAAACTATGCCCATGAAAATTAAACTTCAAAAGTTAGAAGAATAAGTAAGTTGATTCTTTAACAAAAAAAGTTCACTTCTTTTGTCTCTTCAAAATAGAACCATTATAGTGTACATAATCAAGTACAATAATATGACACCAAAGAAAGTTATAAGGATAAAATGAGCAATTCATGAAGAAACGTCCTCAATTACAATCTTTGAAAGAAAACCCTTTTAAAACACTATGGTTATGTTAAGGTCCTATCCTTTATTTATTACTAGCACATCACTTAACACACAATGGATGAATGATGATAGAGATCAAATGGAATTCATGTATTATCTACATCACATCAAATCAACAAATGCAAGTGGGGAGCAAACTTGTCTATAAAAATCCATAACTCTCATTTAGAATTGTTTGGAGTGTCCAGATGTTCATGGATCCTTTCTTCTTTAAAGTGTATTCAAATATCTACAATGAAATTTCATGCTAAAGAAAAATTTGGATGCAACATACCGAAACAAAATTTACTGTATTATTGAAATATATATTAAAAGACCACAAAAATAAAAGATTGTGCAATTGAGAGTGAGTGAATGAAGAAACCTGTTAAATTCAAATCCCCAAATTTTAAGCTACTACGACCACATCTAGGAAAAAAATTGCAATAAAAATAGGTGGAATAAAATCATGTAAAAACCCACAATAAAAACAAGGATAAAGAATCTCCATGAATCTAGGACTTTTGGAGATGGACCTCCATTTCAAAAACATGGAGAGAATAAGAGGCAAGTTACAACATGGTTACTTTACCTCCAACTTATCAAAAAGGAGATTCATTTGTATAGGCATTCTATCTTGTCTTTTGCATTGGACATATTGTAAAAGGAGGTTGAAACCTCTCACGACATTTTTTGATGACTATTTATCATTCTCAAGGCATGGAGACACTTTCATTTATGTTTTTATGTTATCTACAAAATTTGGTTCTATTGGCCGGAAAAACTGTCCTAGGTCAACAACGGAAAGACAGCCCACACACTCGACTTAATGCAATCTTGTATATGTTTAAAGTAACTGTCTTTCATAGGATCAAGGCCCTACTGCTTGTGTAATTTGCTCTCAAAATAGAGAGTCTCTCTAGGTGTATGTGGGAAAATATTTGCTTAACCCAATCTTCTAACAAATCAGAGAGATTTAACTTAATGACTAACTAATGCTAAAGATTATCTTAACCTAAGTACAGAAAATAGTAGCTCCTAATTCTATCCTATGATGACCTAAATGCAAGCTATCTATCTCAACTGAGAGCATGAATTGATGATTTGACAAGAGGTCTTAAAGTATAAGGTGATCTATAATTCTGAACTATTAGAAAAGTCTACAATAAACATAACTAAATCTGAATTACCTCATTAGCACCATTGGGTCCACTTTATGGAACTTTTTCTGAATATCACTTGATGCTATAGGATAGTGAAGACCTTATAGTCATTAGCACCATTGGGTCCACTTGGCCTAATTAGGGCACATGTTTCAGTTACTAAAGTGTGGGGAACACTAATTGAGGCTTACTTCCACTGATTGCACTTACTTGCATCAGTTTAGGAACCTCCTAGACCAATCCCTACAATTTAGGAAGCCACTGGGAGTGCCGAAACCAACCAAGTTCAGTTCAGTTCAGTTGATGACTAGTTAAGCTAAGTTAGGAGTCAGTTACATTCAGTTCTAGTCCTCTACATTCAGTTAGCTCTAGGATTACTTGACTGGACTCAGGAGGGGTGCATTTCTCACCTACCATAGTCAGTTAGCCTTAGTCAACACTAAATGTAACACTTGAGTTGTGTTTTAGAGCTCCGATGAAATCCGGTTATGGTTTAGACAAGGTCAGTTAACTATTGAGTCCTCTGATAGTGATTTAGACAAGCTCTTGGTTACCTACAGTCAAGTAGAGTCTATCAATTCAAATTTCCTCATGTGGATTCAAATTTCATGTGGCTATTAAAGCCATTGTACTTCATTCTAATAATTATCCAATTAATTTTTTATTAATGAAAGCATTCATAGCTACAAGCCATTTTTGCACTATTTCATTATTCAATTGCTGAGTAAATTGTGTGATCTATTTTGTTAGTTGTGTGTTTTTCCATAGATATATGTGCTCAATTTAATATGGTATTAGAGCCTTGGAGGATAGGACACTTCTCCTCCTTCAATTTGCAGCTATATCATTTTTTTTGAGCAAGTTGCTCCTTCCAGTACTGCACCAGAAGTGGAGAATTTACCACTTAATATCTCAAGTTAGGAAATTGTTGATCAAGCGTGCTTCATCAACTATGCTGGGTGTCAAGGAAATTCCAAAAGTGTAGACTATCGACCTTACTTTGTATGTTTGATTGTGTGACAGGTTATCAGCTTTTCTTACAGCATTCGCTAAAAGCAGCCTCTTCTTCTCACTGCATTCGCTACAGTAGCTCAGTCCTTCTTACTACATTCAAAATGGCTCATATAGTGGAGCCTCTCACTCCCTTCAACTATCACCAGTGGAAGGATGACATGGTGGTAATGCTCCGCACCAAGCATCTCTTCAGACTCACAGAAGAAACAGAGGAAGAGCCAGAATCAAATAAAGACAAAGCTAGGTACATGAACAGGCTTGATGAAGCCCATGGACACCTGCTCTCCTGACTCTCTAGAGATCTTGGATTTCACATCCAAGACTTGCAGACTCCCAAGGAGGTTTGGGACAAGCTTGCCTCCTTATTTGATAAGCATGATGAGATGAGGATACATCAGCTGGAAAATGATCTAATTACTCTCAATCCAGCTAATTTCGAATCTCTGAATGAATTCTTCACAAAGTTCAAGAACCTGATATATCAGTTGAAGCAATGCAAAGTTAAGAAGGATGAAGATAAGCTCATCCTTTCCATTCTCACAAAGCTCAATGCAGACTACTCAGTCTTTGTATACACCTTCCAAACAGTAAGGCTCACTACTCCAAATTGGAAGATTCCCACTCTTAATGCTTTCATCCAATCTCTTATTTTTTAGAATGATAAATTGATCCAAATGGGGATGATTCGATCTCCCAAAGATCTAGCTCTGGTTGCGAGAGGAGATAAGGTAGCGAATGACAAATGGAAGCAAAGGGATGAGTCTCATGTGAAGAAAGAGTAGTCAAAAGAACCTTCAAGTTTTAAGAGAAGCACGACGAATGGAAAATGCAAGGTCCTCTGCTCTTACTATGGAAGGGGATTTCATTCAGAAATCTCCTGTATGAGAAGACAACTTGATGAAATAGATCTTCTTTTGAAGAAACATAACATTTCTCTACCTGCTAGCGCAAGGAAGGATGACTGTGAATAAGAAGATGATGAAGAATACCAAAGGAAAGGCCATGCATTGAAGACTTGCTACACATCATCACATGTCTTCCTCATTGATTTTGGAGCTTCCAACCATATGGCTACATCCAGAGAATCATTCTCTTCTTTTCAGTCCTTTGATGGTCCTAGTATTCAGATGGGCAATAACAGTAACATCAAAACAAAGGGGAAGGGATCTATCAAACTTGAAAATGCAACGTTCAAATATGTGCTATTTGTTCCCTCCCTAGCTTCAAACTTGTTATCTGTATATCAGATGACCCACACTGGATCTCTAAAGCAAGTGACCTTTGGTCCTAACTTAGTGGATATCACAGATATCTCTACGGGGATCATCATAGAAAAGGGTACTGCAAATCATTCTTCAAAAGCGTATGAGTTATCACATTTCATGCCTCCTTCAGAACCAGTGCACTCTCAGAAGCCACTTGCAAGGGAAGGTAAAATCATTGCATCTACTTATTTTATAGCTTCAACTAGTATTACAGATCCATCTTTATCAGTTTATGAACTTAACATTCAGGGTGAGTTAGATCTAGATTCAGTCCCTACTTCCAAACTAGAAGCTAGGAAGATGACTGGAAACTCACCTCACACTCAGAAAGGAAAGACCCTTGCGCTATGTCATGCTATCTTACCTCCTTCAGGGAGATGTAATAGACCCCCTATAAGATGCTATATGGAAAGGGCTCAGTCTCACTACATTCAGAAGAATGGATATGATCATACACCTCTTCATTCAGCAAGAGGCAAAGGTTACATTCCTCCTTCCTTCCGTCATCATTTTTGGAGAAGAAGGAGAAGTATACCTGCCAGGATGCAAAATACTTGTGCACAACACACCATGCATGTTGCTTCGCTACCGCATAGAGATGAAGATTGCAGCAAAATATTTTCAAGTTTTTCAAACTTTATACCTGATTCTACCTGCTTAGATAGAGGGGGGGCCTTTTTCCCATGTGGTTTTTTCCCCATCTCCTTGTATTAAGCAATTACTTTATTTTACTTAATGCAATGGGTGACCTATGGTCTTAGTTACCAGGGCCCATAGATTGTCCAAGTTAGCATTCATGGGGGGGTGTTAGGATTATTAATCCTCCCTTGTCCAAATTGGGTCATATGTCTAAATCAAGAGTCATGTCTCAATTGGGAGTCCATCCAGTCTATTTATAGTCATTAG
Organism: Pseudotsuga menziesii; assembly: GCA_001517045.1. Taxonomy (NCBI): domain Eukaryota; kingdom Viridiplantae; phylum Streptophyta; class Pinopsida; order Pinales; family Pinaceae; genus Pseudotsuga; species Pseudotsuga menziesii. The sequence continues at coordinate 512,866 of LPNX011158072.1, forward strand.
CACCACTAGGTCCACTTGGCCTAATTGGGGCACATGTTTTAGTTACTAAAGTGTGGGGAACACTAATTAAGGCTTACTACCACTGATTGCACTTACTTGCATCATTTTAGGAGCCTCCTAGACCAATCCCTACAATTTAGGAAGCCACTAGGAGTGTCGAAACCAACCAAGGCCAGTTCAGTTCAGTTGATGACTAGTTAAGCTAAGTTAGGAGTTAGTTACATTCAGTTCTAGTCCTCTACATTCAGTTAGCGCTAGGATTACTTGACTGCACTCAGGAGGGGTGCATTTCTCACGTACCATAGTTAGTTATCCTTATTCAACACTTAATGTAACACTTGAGTTGTGTTTTAGAGCTCCGGTGAACTCTGATTATGGTTTATATGAGGTCAGTTAACTATTGAGTCCTCCGATAGTGATTTAGACAAGGTCTTAGTTACCTACAGTCAAGTAGAGTCTATCAATTCAAATTTCCTCATGTGGATTCGAATTTCATGTGGCTATTAAAGCCATTGTACTTCATTTTAATAATTATCCAATTAGTTTTTTATTAAATAAATCATTCACAGCTGCAAGCTATTTTTTCAGTGTTTCATTCTTCAATTGCTGAGAAAAGTGTGTGATCTATTTTATGAGTTGTGTGTTTTTCCACAAATATATGTGCTCAATTTAATATGGTATTATAGCCTTGGTGGAAAAGACACCTCTCCTCCTTAGATCTCTATCTGGATAATTTTTTTTTAGCAAATTGCTCCTTCCAGCACTGCACCAGAAGCGAATAATTTACCACTTAATATCCCAAGTTAGGAAATTGTTGATCAATCTTGCTTGATCAACTATGCTGGGTGTGAAGGAAATTACAAAAGTGCAGAATGTCAACCTTACTTTGTATGTTTCATTGTGTGACAAGTTATCATCTTTTCTTACAGCATTCGCTAAAAGCATCCTCTTCTTCTCACTGCATTCACTACAGCAACTTAGTCCTTCTTACTACAATAAAAATGGCTCATCTAGTGGAGTCTCTCACTCCCTTCAACTATCACTAGTGGAAGGATGACATGGTGGTAATGCTCTACACCAAGCATCTCTTTAGACTCATAGAAGAAACAGAGGAAGAGCCAGAATCAGATAAAGACAAAGCTAGGTACATGAACATGCTTGATGAAGCCCATGGACACTTTCTCTCCTCAGTCTCTAGAGATCTTCGATTTCACATCTAAGACTTGGAGACTCCAAAGGAGGTTTTGGACAAGGTTTCCTCCTTATTTGATAAGCATGATGAGATGAGGATCCATCAGCTAGAAAATGATCTGATTACTCTCAATCCATCCAATTTCAAATCTTTGAATGAATTCTTCACAAAGTTCAAGAACCTGATATATCAGTTGAAGCAATGCAAAGTGAAGAAGGATGAAGATCAGCTCATCCTTGGCATTCTCACAAATATCAATGCAGACTACTCAGTGTTTGTATCCACCTTCCAAATAGTAAGGCTCACTACTCCAAATTGGAAGATGCCCACTCTTAATTCTTTCATCCAATCTCTTATTTTTGAGAATGATAAATTGATCCAAATGGGGATGATTCGATCTCCCAAAGATCTAGCTCTGTTTGCAAGAGGAGATAAGGTAGCAAAAGACAAATGGAAGCAAAGGGAAGAGTCTCCTATGAAGAAAGAGCAGTCAAAAGAACCTTTAGGTTCAAAGAGAAGCAAGAAGAATTGCAAAGGAAAGGTCCTATGCTCTTACTGTGGAAGGGGCTTTCATTCAGAAAGCTCTTGTATGAGAAGACAACTTGATGAAATGGCTCTTCTTTTGAAGAAACATAACATTTATCTACCTGTTAGTGCAAGGAAGGATGACTCTAAAGAAGAAGAATATGAAGAATACCAAAGGAAAGGCCATGCATTGAAGGCTAGCTGCACATCATCACATGAATTCCTCATTGATTCTAGAGATTCCAACCATATGGACGCATCCAGAGAATCATTCTCTTCTTTTCAATCCTTTGATGGTCCTAGTATTCAGATGGGAAATAACAGTAAATTCAAAACAAAGGGGAAGGGCTCTGTTAAAATTGAAAATGGAAAGTTCAAAGATGTGCTATTTGTTCCCTCCCTAGCTTCAAACCTGTTATCTATCTATCAAATGACCCATACTAGATCTCCAAAGCAAGTGATATTTGGTCCTGACTCAGTGGAGATCACATATATCTCTACCGGGAGAATCATAGCAAAGGTTACTGCAAATCATGCTTCAAAAGCATATGAGTTATCACATTTCATGCCTCCTTCAAAACCAATGCACTCTCAGCAGCCACTTGCAAAGGAAGGTAAAATCATTGCATCTACTTATTTTATGGCTTCTACTAGTATTACAGATCCATCTTTATCAGTTTATGACCTTGATATTCAGGGTGAGTTAGATCTAGAGTCAGTCCCTACTTCCAAACTAGAAGCTAGGAAGATGACTGGAAACTCACCTGACACTCAGAAAGGAAAGACCCTTGCGCTATGCCATGCTATCTTACCTCCTTTAGGGAGATGCAATAGACTCCCTGTAAGATGCTATATGGAAAGGGCTCAGTCTCACTACATTCAGAAGAATGGATATGATTATACACCTCTTCATTTAGCAAGAGATAAAGGTTACATTCCTCCTTCCTTCCGTCATCATTTTTGGAGAATAAGGAGAAGTCTACATGCCATGCCCCATAATACCTGTGCATAACACACTATGTGTCATAAGCCCAAAATTTCAAAAAAAATTAAATTTTTTAAAAATACATATAATTTCAATAAAAGCAGTCACTAATTGTTTGATTAGTTATCTGTTATCGAAATTAATTATTTGTTGGTTACGTTCTAGCAGTAGAATAGTTCTTTTCAGTTTACGGATTTTGTTCTTTTTGCGACCATACAAAAGAGACTGTCATGTAAAAACTGGGCTTACTTAGCTTCCGAGCTAATGCAGAGAGTTCTTCCTATTTTTGCAGACTACATGTAAGAAGCTTTGGGCACTGCTTAATGAATTTTTAAAGCATTTGATTTTATGATTTTCGCAAATGGTGAACTCAGTAAAAAATAGATACTTAAACAAAATTCCAGTATTCAAGGTATAATTATTTCACTGTTTCTATTTTTTTACTTCTTGAGGCATAGAAATTAGTTCAACAGTAATGATAGCAACTATTTCCTTTCTACTCATAATATACTATAGTCCTCAAAATATTTAAGAAAAGTTTCACATCTAACATGGTTGTCAAAAGTATGATGAAATACTTGAATTCATTTTGTTACAAGTAGAAAAGTAAGTTCAAGATCTATGTTTAGTTATCCATCTCACTAAACTACGTCATGTCTCAAAAGATTACTATACAATGTTAAAGAGCTTATGTATCCAATTCTTACTTTCATTCTCTCAAGTTTTGAGGTAATTACAATGTCAATGCATACTGCAGTCAAATAATAGAAGCTAGTAATAGAGGGTTTAAAATTTATCTATACTATAATTGTTTGGAGAATAATCATCTATTTACAGATAGTAATAATATTCAATCTCAATAGAATCTTTTTATCTTTAGAGATCTAATAGATTTACATACAAACCTGCTAGATCCATATTACATTATTTAAAGTAAGTAACCATTATAAATATAAACATTACTTATCGTGGTTAGATTATGTAAACAAAGAAATTATTTTTCATAACTTAATAACATTCTAGAATTATTAACAGATTGGCTTAAAGAACAATAGCCAAATCTATAACAAACTGAGTCATAGTGTATGTCTTTATACTTAACAAGTCTATGGATTAACTTAAGTTTACCTTCTAATCTCTTTTACAATGATGGCTTCCTTAACTCCTTTGCATGAACAATATAAACTTGGTTAAGTATAAATCTACTTTGGTTGCTTAATTATTAAGAAAATACCATTATCCTTGTCTCTTAAGTTATATTCTATAATAACCTTATCATTATAATTAATATAATCATTTGATGATAGCATCGTAAGATGGAAAGGAATATGCAAAGGGTATATGTTATAATACATGGTAAGGATTATAATTTGCAATAATAGACTATAAACATAATCATAAGGGACGTATAGTTCCCATGCCCTTGATGATTTCTAACGAGATTATGTTGTGACAAATAATGTAGGTTTCATGCTACGTGCACAAAGAAATGAGTGAACTATGGATAAATAATAAAATGATTGGAAATCATTTGTGGAATCCTGGATTATACAAATGTTACCTGAATTGCATAAAAATTTGCATGATAACGTGGCACTTCCTGGTCCAAGCATTTGTTTGTTAAAAGGCTGCAGTCAAACCCTAACTCCGTCACTCTTCCTTTGCCTTCGGGCAGTCTCTGTTCTACTGCGAATTTTCCTCCAGGCACTGTCGTTGTTTGCTGCCTCCCCATCGTCGTTCTTCCTTGAAGGTTCATTCACTGCCTGCAGAGAGGTGTTAGTGTGGCACTGTTTGGGTTTTTATGAAGGTTGTTGAGCAAACTTAGGGTTACTCTCCCTCGTCATTTATTTGTTCAAGCCCTCTACTGCAACGTCTTCCTCCTTCTTGAATGTTGAAATATGGTTCCTTGGGACCCTATCCTCCCTTTCTGCAGAATATTTGCTTACTGGAATTCATGGGTGCTTCGCTGTTAAACGGTGGTCACGCTTTACTCAAATTTCTGGTGAGAGGACTGTGAGTCCTTAAATTTCTTTACTGATTTGTTTTTAGTGTAGTTACCATCATTTCTAATAGTTTTAAAATGAATTCTTCTTTTTACAGGTCGACCCCTTCCTCCGTTTGGATGTGCAAGTTTACAACAGCGGTTCAAGTTTTACGGTAGGCCTGGTTTTTAACCATGGCCGTTACAATTTGTTTGGTCCAACTGGAACAGATTGGTTGCGTTGTCAAAACTATTACCCTTAGGGTTTCAGTTTTCTTGTTACTTTATTTTGTTGTTTTCCTTGTAGTGAATGAGGCCTTTGAGCCGCGTAAGGAGGCTCTAGTTCAGGCCGTAACTGTAATTTAGCTCTGTTTGGAAAAGCCGTAGTTTAAGAAGTCTTTCAGACTCTTTTCTTGGCTTGACTGTGTAAAATGTTAAGTTAATGAATAATCTTGGAATCAAGGGGTTTGAAACCCCAACTTTATAAATCTTTTAGTTTCTTTTTGCACTTACAAGGTTAAAACCCTAACTTAAACCTAAGTTATTTAACAGTACTTTTTGGTTAATTGTGCTTACAGTACCTTACTGAAATATAATTATTTGTTTGTTTATTTATTATAATATTAATATTTGGGCTCGGCCGTAAAAGAAAATTTACAAGCTCTTGGAAATTTGATTCTGTGTTAATAAATATATCTCTGTAAGTTATTTTGGTTAAATTGTATAAAATAAATCGTTTTGGTAAAAATGAGCATACTGCAACTCTATTTGTTTAAATTTATAAATTTTTGGTGAAGTACTAGATTAACTAATAGTTACTCTCTTTTCAAGTACAAAACTTTTGCTTGATCGTGTAATATAAAAAAAATGACTAGATTCCCAAAAAATCTGTTTCTGTACATAATAATTTTTAACTTACCTTCATTGTTTTTATTTTTGTTTTCTGTACATAGAAATTTTAATTTACATTCATTGTTTATACCAAACATATAATAAAATGAATATTTTGTAAATATAATACCTTATGTATCAGTAATATTATTCTTGTGATTTATTATAATTAGTTACTTTTATCTGAGAGAGTTGGAACTGCTGTTACATAGTTTTAAACTAGATCCTAATGTCTTAGAGAGATCCTTTCAGTATTCTAAAATGTCTCATTCAAAAGACAATTTATAAATTATAAAAATCCTCATAAGAGAAATACTATAGTTATTATATAGTTAATATTTACGCAATTAATACTCTGATAAGTATAAGTTTGTAGTAATGAAATTTTGTTCATCTTTAACTAGATAGAACAGAATCTAAAGGATAACCTATTTACAGATATATATATAAACCCTGTATAGTTAGATTATTTGTAAGATTAGTTTGAAATTCTAGTTATTCTTTCTTTTGTTTAAATCTTACATAAACAATGATTAGGTCTGGAAAGGAGTAAATTGTAAATCTGTAAAACAAAAGATTGTTGAAAGTAACTAAGGTAATAAATACTGCTTAATTATTTGTACATACTATGTTTTGCAACAGTTTAATTATTTTTCTGTTCTAAGAAGACTTAATAGTTTATCTATACTGAAATTTACTACTTCTAGAAACCAAGATAATTCTTCTGTAATTAACAGAGAGAAGCTACTCTATAATTTGTCTAACATTCTATTATGTATTATTATCATATCATCTGTCTTTAAATTTTACCTTTGTGCTGGAGTACGGTCTGGTAAAAACCCAGATGTGGAAAAACACAGTGGGTCATTATTTTTCATCCACAGATTCTATTGCTAATATACTGAAACATTTACATTACTAAACTAGCTAGCTCTTCTGTCATATAATATAGGCATAACATTCATCCATTCACACTCATTAAAACCAGATTAGTTAAGTGACAGAACCTATTTGAACTTTGGACAACAACAGCAATGGGAGGCCGTTCCTCCCTACCAACTCCTGGAGAGCGCTCAAACAGCGTCTCCTCAAGACCCCCGAGCTTGCTCTAGTCTCCCTGGCTAGAAATAGGTGCAGGAAAGTTAGATACAAGTCTTCAAACTCAATATTAACCCATAACTTATCAGTAAGTTCTCCCAACTAAAAAGCTGTAATAACCAAGTTACTGCAGCATTCCTCTCAGAACAACTTCCTTACTGTTTTTCCCTCTTTCTTCAATGAAATTTCTGAATAACATTCACCTGAATGAATTCTCTCTGTAAATATATTAGCAACCTCAGCTCTCTTCATTGAGTACTTTTAAAAGATTGCCTAGGTCTTTTAGGGTTAGTTGTCATTTAATGAGCCACCTGCTCTGATCCCACTTTCTTGGGGGATCATGACCCCAAATATAGGGAAGTTTCCATCTGCAACTTAGGAAGTGTTTGAGGATGATGCCACTTGTATTTTTCCCTCCACCTAGTTCCATCCACCAATTTGACCAGTAACCTCTTTTTAACAGCTCTCCCATGCTGTTGTCTCCACAATTTATTTATTAATATTAAAATATTCTGAATTACATTCCACTTCTGTTGACTCTGCTCAGTCATTAGTTCCTACTTAGCATTAATTTAACATAATGTCTCAGGAATAGAATAAAAACAATTAACATTATTTTACAAAATTGGGGTATGTGACATACACACCCCCTTAAAATGTAACATCGTCCTTGATGTTACTTATTCTTCATCCTCTGCAACCTCCTGGAACAGATTTGGGTATGCTTCCCGCATCTTACTTTCCAGTTCCTAAGTAACCTCTTCAGGACTAAGGTGCTTCCATTGCACCTTCACCTGTCCAATGGCACGGTTCCGCAGAGTAATTTCCATCCTCCCGAGGATACAGTCTGGTTCCACCAGAACTTCTCCTTCTGGTTCCACCTGTACAACATTCCAATCAATCACATGAGTAGCATCATGAACATACTTTTTCAAAATAGAAATATTGAAAACATTATGCAATTTTAAGTTATGAGGTAACGCTAGCTGATATGCAACTTGACCAATTCTAGATAAAATTTCAAATGAACCACAGTAACATGGTGCTAGTTTTGCACAACTCCCCAGTCTTAGGGAGATTTTCTTTGGTCTTACCTTTATAAACACGTGCTCACCCACCTGGAACTCTTTGGGAGTTCTTTTCAAATCTGCTTAGCTCTTTTTCTGATCCTGTGCTACCTTTAAATTTTCCTGCACATGTTTTACAATCTGTTCCGTTTCCTTCAATAATTCAGGTCCTAACACCAATCTATCTACTGGATTATTCCAGGAGATACGAGTGTTGCATTTATGCCCATACAAAATTTCAAATGGACTAAACTTAGCTGATGAGTGATGGTTATTATTATAAGCAAACTCTACCAAGTGCAAGTAGTCCTCCCACTTACCTGGCTGATCCTTAACATACATCCTTAACAGATCTTCAAGCACTTGATTCACTCTTTCAGTCTGTCCGTCCGTCTAAAGATGGAAAGAGGTGCTAAAATTTAGTGTTGTGTTTAATCCCTTAAACAAGGACCTCCAAAAATTCCCTATGAATTTAGGATCCTCGTCTGAAATAATAACCTTAGGTACTCCATGTAACCTAAAAATCTGCTTTAGAAATATATCAGCTATATTGGCAGCCTTGTAGGTAGTCTTGATAGAAATGAAGTGTGCTGCTTTACTTAACTTGTCAACCACCATAATAATTGAATCATTCTGATTCTAATTTCTGGGCAATCCAGTAATAAAATCCAAGCTGATTATTTTCCATTTCCAACTTGGAATAAGCAAAGGTTGCAGTAAACCCACTGGATGTTGATGTTCAGTTTTCACTTGTTGACAATCCAAACATCTAGCTATGTATTCAACTACTTCAGATTTCATATTAGGCCAGAAATATTCTTTTCTTAACATGGTGACAGTCTTTTGGTAGCCTGGATGTCCTGAATAAGGTATTTTATGAACTTCATCCAGAATCAACAACTTGACCTTAGACACATTAGGCACATACAATTTATCCTTAAATAATAAAAATCCATCTTTATTTAGACTATAACCTTTTATTAGACCTTCTGTAGGTTCTTCTTTAACTGTGACTTGTAATTTTTTATAAATTTCATCATGTTTTATCCCTTCTGTCAGCTGTTCATTTAAATTAGAAACATAAGTACTGATCGCTGCTGTAAAATTCAGTTTTGCGTTTCTGCTTAAGGCATCAGCGACCTTATTTTCTTTTCCTTTTATGTGTTGGATTTCAAAGTCGTATTCACTTAAGAAGGATAACCACCTTGCTTGTCTTGCATTTAAGTTGGGCTGATATAAAAGGTATTTCAGACCTTTATTATTAGTCATTAAAATAAACTTTCTGCCTATTAAGTGGTGTCGCCACATTTTTAAAGCATGCATAACAGCAGCAAGTTCTAAGTCATAAGTTGCATAATTATTTTCGTGGATCTTTAACTTCCTGGACTCATAGGAAATGACATGCCCATCATGAGTCAGCACACCACCTAAACCATCATTACAAGCATCGGTGCATACCACGAAATCCTTATTAGGATCTGCTATTCTTAGAATAGGCGCAGTTGTTAAAAAGGTTTTTAATTTCTTAAAAATTTCTTCACATTTTAAGTTCCAATCGAATTTCTTGTCTTTCTTTTGCAAGGAAGTGATTGGATTAGCTATTTTCGAAAAACCTTCAATGAATCTCTGGTAATAACCGGTAATTCCCATAAATGACCTAACATCTGTTACATCCTTTGGAACTAGCCAATCTTCGATTGCCCAAATCTTTTCGGGATCGACTGAAATCCCTTCTTTAGTCATCACATGACCTAAGTATTGGATTTAATCTCTAAAGAAATCACACTTACTAAACTTTGCAAAAATCTGTTTCTCTCGCAGCTCTTGTAAGACTATCCGTAAGTGTTCCTTATGTTCCGCTTCATTTTTAGAATAAATTAGGATGTCATCGGTAAACACGACAACAAATTTATCTAAGTATTTATGCATTATATTATTCATTAGACACATAAAGACAGCTGGGGCGTTAGTAAGCCCAAATGGCATTACGACAAATTCATAATGTCCATACCTTGTTCTAAAGGCTGTCTTGAAGATGTCCTCATCTTTAATTCTTACCTGATGATATCCTGATCTCAGGTCTATCTTTGAGAACACCGTAGCTCCACGCAGCTGATCAAACAGATCATCTATGCGGGGCAACGGATATCTATTTATAATTGTCATGTTATTTAGTTGATGGTAATATATGCATAGTCGCATAGTCCCGTCTTTCTTTTTGACAAAGATGACCAGTGCTCCCCAAGGGGACACACTAGGTCGAATGTACCTCTTATCTATTAACTCTTTTAACTATGATTTTAATTCATTAAGTTCTAAAATATTCATTCGACATAGAGCTTTCAAGCTAGGTACAGCACCTGGTACCAGCTCAATAGTGAAATCCAGTTCTCTCCTGGGAGGTAATCCTAGAATTTCCTCCGGAAAAACATCAATAAATTCGTTTAAAACAGGAATATCCTCTATTTTTAACTTATATTTTTCAGATTTACTGGCCTCATCTGTAATAGTTACAGCATAGGATTTGCACCCATTTCTAAATGCTCTTTTAAGTTGTAAGGCAGAAATCTGCCTAATTACAGTTTTCCCAGGAATACCCTTAACTGTTACTGGTAGTCCATTATTATTTACGCACGTAAAGGTTTTATCAAAATAGTTTAGAACTACCTTATGCTGCTCTAACCAATCCATACCAATAAATAATTCATACGATCCAAGTGGCATAACATTTAACTTAACAGTAGTTTTAAAATCATTCATAACTAAAACACATTCTTTCACGTAACTGGTTACTTTCCTTTTTTCCCCAGTGGCTAATTGAACTAACCAGGAGCTATCAAAATTTTCAACAGTCAATTTACACTTTTCTACTATCTGAGGTGAAATGGAACTAAGACTAGCTCCTGGATCTATTAAAATGGTTACAGGGGTTTGGTTAACCATACCTTCTACTTCCACCATGGAAGTCTGATAATCAGCTTGGCGGTTCTCCAACACTCCATTGATTCTGGGCATAGCCCTTGCAAAATCTCCAACAGTCATTTCATCCTGCACAGTATGAATATTGCTGTTTGGCTTTTTCTAATTTGGGCAGACCGAGGCATAGTGTGGACCATTGCATTCCCAGCACTTAACAGGCTCCTTTCGTTCAAAATTCTTAGTGAAATTTCCATGATTGTTTGGAACTTCCTTGCCTTTAAAATTGCTGGAATTATTAGAATTATTAGAAACACCATTTCTATTTCCCTGGAAGTTCTTACCATTAGAATGATTTTTGTTCTTGTTATTCTTGAAATTCTTCTGAGGTATAAATTCTTTCTTTTTAAACTCAAGCTGATTACTATTCCTTTTAGCCTTCCAGTTGGCTATACCTTCTTTCTTTTTGTTATGTTCAAAATAGAAATTTGCCTTTCGCATGGCTTCTTCCGGAGTCTTAGGGTTATCATACTCGATTATGTCCTTGATATGATATGGCAGATAGCTGAGAAACCATTGTACTTTAGGTTTCTCATCCACTAAAGAAGGTACATACCTCAACAAACTTAAGAATTTACTATTTAAGTCCTTCATAGTCATGGATTCTAACTTTAACTCGTAAAATTCCTTAGCTCTTTCTTCATAAAATTGTTCGGACAGAAATTTCTTCTTGAAGTACCTTTTAAAAGTACTCCAATTAACCTATTTTTCCTTGATACCCTTAACTCTCTTCAGATCTTACCACCATATGTCTACTTTTCCAGAGAGATTATAGATAGCCATTCTTGACTTCAACTGATTTGAATAGTTGTATATCTGAAAATATTTCCTCATCCCGGATAACCAGGACTCTGCCTCTTTCCCTTTTTCAGTCTCTCCGTTCAAAGTTGGGGGCTTTATTTTTTTAAACTCCCCAGAAATCTCTTCATATGGCCTGTACTTTTTCTTTCTGTTATACAACTTAGCCTCACTACTGTCACTAGTAGTGTAATAGCTTTGTTGTTCCCTGAATCCTTCATATGATGAACTGCTTTCAACTTTATCCGGTTTTATCTTTTTAGATCCTTTCTGATGGCTAGCTTCCTCAAATTCAAATATTTTGTTCCTTCCTTCAGTTTGAAATTTTTCCATCAAAATTTGATTTAACTCTTCTTGAGTCTTCAGATTCCTTTCATTGTCCTTCTTGACTGACTCCATTTCAGGCTTCAAATCCTTTATAGTCTACATCAGCTCTGAAGAGTGAGCAATTACCTCTTCTAACATAGGTTCTCTGGACATTTGTCTTGTTTCGGTGTTTGGATACTCCTCCTGAGCATATTCTCCTAGATTCTCCATACCTGACTGTTAGATTCAAAAAAGAAAATTTCTGCTTCTTTACATAAAACAGAATATACATTAGTACATCATTTTTGCTGTTCTGTGGAAACTGGTTGGGCCACATTCAGGCCTAGCATTTGAACCATGCTCTCATACCACATGTTATAACCCCAAAATTTCAAAAAAAATTAAATTTTTTAAAAATAAATATAATTTCAATAAAAGCAGTCACTAATTGTTTGATTAGTTATCTGTTATCGAAATTAATTATTTGTTGGTTACGTTCTAGCAGTAGAACAATTCTTTTGAGTTTACTGATTTTGTTCTTTTTGCGACCATACAAAAGAGACTGTCATGTAAAAATTGGGCTTACTTAGCTTCTGAGCTAATGCAGAGAATTCTTCCTGTTTTTGCAGACTACAGGTAAGAAGCTTGGGTGCTGCTTAATGAATTTTTAAAGCACTTGATTTTATGATTTTCGCAAATGGTGAACTCAGTAAAAATAGATACTTAAACAAAATTCCAGTATTCAAGGTATAATTATATCATTGTTTCTATTATTTTACTTCTTGAGGCATAGAAATTAGTTCAACAGTAATGATTGCAACTGTTTCCTTTCTACTCACAATATACTATAGTCCTTAAAAGATTTAAGAAAAGTTTCACGTCTAACATGGTTGTCAAAAGTATGATGAAATACTTGAATTCATTTTGTTACAGGTAGAAAAGTAAGTTCAATATCTATGTTTAGTTATCCATCTCACTAAACTATGTCATGCCTGTGTTACGGAGAGAAATTCCTATGGCTTGGGGTACCACAACAGACAGCTAGACTCCAGAAATCAATCTTCCCCCAATATGCAATAGAAATAAAAACATCTAAAACTAAAGGATCGAACCTCGTACCTTATTCCGGACGGTTGAAGTAGATCCCCATTGAGCTTTCCAATCTTCAGCTTGAATTGTTATAACACGTCCTCAACCACAAGTAAACAATACAAGCATACTATATTTCATGGTGTTAGATCTATTCTAGCATATATAATCAATAATGTATAAGCATTTGACATATTCCAATGGATGCAACATTCATTCAAATACACATTACTGGACAGGAAAAGATATTTTTATTAATATAAATTAGAGATTACAAGTGACAACCTCTGACGGCATGTCTGTGAACCGGAGAAACTGAATCCCCCACTTGGGCCTCCACCACCTCAATCCTCCATCACTCCGATAGCAAGCTCACTAACAAAGGAAAGCTTGGGAAGAACACAACAGTGCTCTAAAGGGACAAAGGGATGCAGACTCAAGTATAGTTCTGGAAACAATGGACTATAGTTCGGTACTCTCAATTCTCTCTTATCATTCCCCCCTCTTTAATGTATCAATGGGTTCCTTATATAGCTTCACAAGAGACAATGAAGGGTCGAATCCGTGCGATCTCAAGGCATATGGAAGGCCAGGAGTCATATGAGTCGGATCCAAGTCAAGGAACGCTCCAACAATTTTGGATTATGTACACATCCCGATGTACGCGACTATAGAGGGAATATCCACGTATGTACGCGGTTATCGGGGACAAGGACGTGTATATCATTTTTCTAATGTTTTAGGGATGGTCAATGATACATCAAAAGGAAAAAAATGGTCCATAGGGGCTAATGAGTCTGCAGCGGGACAGGGGAAGGCCATACAATGTGTGATTCACCTAGTAGGGTGAAAACCGCTATAACAGATGCCCCCTAATGTATGAGATCAGAGGGGTTATACGATGGCCGAAATACATTATAAGCCCATCCCAGAAGTGAAGTGATGAAGGTACCCAAATGGAAGACCAGCCACCCAATCAGCATAATACCATAATACAACTCTGCGTATAACTGCGAATACATATAGCAGTCCCGGATACATAAGAGTACAATGGCCATGAATAGGCATGAATCATGATAGAACAAATGTGGTCATCGCCACGTACAATATACATAGATCAGAATCTCCATAATGAAGATATACAAAGTACAATGATATCCACATAGGCTGAATATATATAATAGATCAAGATCTCCATAGTGGCTGGAAATGTCTGACATATACTGGAACAAGTCACGAGAGCTGAAATCTCATGATCACTGGCACGATCAAGGAGGTAGCATATAGTGGATGCCACCAAACTGGAAGGTCTTCTACACAAACCGCTATGAGTACATGTCCTACTATGCAAATAGAGGTGTCGAGGTCGAACATAGTAGTCCATCGTCTGATTACCGGTCATTGATGTATACCGTTAAAAGACGCGAGATCACCCACCAATAATGAAAATGGGAATCAAGGTACTAGATTGCAAACTAACAAGTGTGAATAAATGTGTTGAGGTCGAACACTTGAGAGAATCCATCGATCAGGGGACATTGATGTATTCCCAAAACTATCGATGGCGAGAGAACTTGCCACCGATGACTGCAAGTCTCAAGGCACTCAAAATGACTCTAGACTCCAATCCCAGAATAAATGATCTGAAGTCGATGGGATGAAATCCGCTGGAAGGAGGGCATTAAGGCATCCCCCATCATCCAACACGAGGTACTCAGCAAGGCTGTATAATATGGAAGAACTCGATCATAAGGTGCACGAACCAGTAACTGTACTGGGAATGGCCGACATGCAAAGTCAAGATAACTGAGGAATGGCCGACTCAGGTTTCAACTTCCTTCGAACAAGAGAATAACGGCGTATGGTGACTGAATGAAGGCAGCATAGACTCGATATACAAACTGGGACATCTCTATGATGCAGGAGGCATCAACAGAGGCTCCATAGGGACTGGAATCTTAACCAGTCGATGGAGATAAAACTCAAATAATGAGTACAGCTCCTAAAGTCAAACTATAACCCAACCAATGGATGTGATATATAGTGCTCTGTTCGAAGGCGACACGACTCGACAGCTACCAAAGATAATATCTTTTCTTGTCCGGATTTTTGGTTTTTTGATTTTTTTGGTCTTTTTTAGTTATTTGAAAAGCTTGAAAAAAGAATAAACTAGCTTTATAGTTACAAACTAGGAGGCGACGAGTGTCATAAAGGCAAACAAACTAGTTCCAAGCAGTGGAACATACCTATGCTCAATGCAAGGATACATGTGTAGGATATCGACACTCGGGGGAAA
>LPNX011158072.1:528142-545092 GCA_001517045.1 Pseudotsuga menziesii
ACTGCGAAAGATATAAATAAAGGCTCTGCATGGCTATACATGAGACAAGCTCGGGCTACATGGCTGAAACGTAATGTCAGGGGAGCCGGTATAAAGCTCAATAAGACAGGAAAAGCTCATGATAATGCATTCACAACTCGATATAAGGGGAG
Source organism: Pseudotsuga menziesii (assembly GCA_001517045.1). NCBI lineage: Eukaryota > Viridiplantae > Streptophyta > Pinopsida > Pinales > Pinaceae > Pseudotsuga > Pseudotsuga menziesii. The sequence goes on from LPNX011158072.1 coordinate 528,295, forward strand.
TCCGGGGGGATACTGGCCAGCATAAGATCAAAAGGAGTATGAGGCTCTTGCTAAATGTCATGGCAATACTATACAACAGACTCCCAGACCTAAGAGAGGACTCACAGCATGGGTACCAAATGCCAAGGGCAGCTAACTAGGACACCCATGTATAGGAAACCTCTACCATTCACATAGTACCACTTCTAACAGTAGCATGAAGGTTCTGTGATACCATGGAATGGGTTCGTACCTAAGGTTAAGATGGAATGGTCATAAGGCAATGCATAAGTGCAAGCGGATGTGATATCCTAACCTATATGCTAGTTCAGACATAATACCTATGATCAATACGAATGGTTTTTGGTCACAAAAGAAGCGTCCAACAGACAACTTCAAACCCAAGGAAGACCCATCCACACTCACAACCCACCCAGCAACTTCCCACAACATCAGACTCACCAAAAGGGAGGATGTACGCGACTGTATAAGGAACAGCTGCGTATGTACACGACTTTTGGCCAAAAACCCGCGTATACACGCGATTGTTGGCCAAAAACCTGCGTATACAGGGAAGGCAGTGGTAAAAAGCAGGTCAAGGCCAAACCAATAAAGGGGAGTGTCAATGGACAAACATACTATAACATGCGACACAGAAACAGGGAGAAACAAAGAGCAAATCAATAATATCAAGCCCATTGTGCCCCCAACCCCAAAGAAAAACAAGCAACATCCCCAGCGGAGTCGCCAATTCTGTTACGGAGAGAAATTCCTATGGATTAGGGTACCACAACAGACAGCTAGACTCCAGAAATCAATCTTCCCCCAATATGCAATAGAAATAAAAACATCTAACACTAAAGGATCGAACCTCGTAGCTTATTCCAGACGGTTGAAGTAGATCCCCATTGAGCTTTCCAATCTTCAGCTTGAATTGTTATAACACGTCCTCAACCACAAGTAAACAATACAAGCATACTATATTTCATGGTGTTAGATCTATTCTAGCATATATAATCAATAATGTATAAGCATTTGACATATTCCAATGGATGCAACATTCATTCAAATACACATTACTGGATAGGAAAAGATATTTCTATTAATATAAATCAGAGATTACAAGTGACAACCTCTAACGGCACGTCTGTGAACCGGAGAAACTGAATCCCCCACTTGGGCCTCCACCACCTCAATCCTCCATCACTCCGATAGCAAGCTCACTAACAAAGGCAAGCTTGGGAAGAACACAATAGTGCTCGAAAGGGACAAAGGGATGCAGACTCAAGTATAGTTCTGGCAACAATGGACTATAGTTCGGTACTCTCAATTCTCTCTTATCATTCCCCCCTCTTTAATGTATCAAGGGGTTCCTTATATAGCTTCACAAGAGACAATGAAGGGTCGAATCCATGCGATCTCAAGGCATATGGAAGGCCAGGAGTCATATGAGTCGGATCCAAGTCAAGGAATGCTCCAACAGTTTTGGATTATATACACATCCCGATGTACACAACTATAGAGGGAATATCTGCGTATGTACGCGGTTATCGGGGAAAAGGACGCGTATATCATTTTTCTAATGTTTTAAGGATGGTCAATGATACATCAAAAGGCAAAAAATGGTCCATAGGGGCTAACGAGTCTGCAGCGGGACAAGGGAAGGCCATACAATGTGTGATTCACCTAGTGGGGTGAAAACCGCTATAACAGCATGGAAAGAATACTATACAATGTTAAAGAGCTTATGTATCCAATTCTTACTTTCATTCTCTCAAGTTTTGAGGTAATTACAATCTCAATGCATACTGCAGTCAAATAATAGAAGCTAGTAATAGAGGGTTTAAAATTTCTCTATACTATAATTTTGGAGAATAATCATCTATTTACAGTCAGTAATAATAATTCAATCTCAATAGAATCTTTTTATCTTTAGACATCTAATAGATTTCCATACAAACCTGCTAGATCCATACTACATTATTTAAAGTAAGTAACCATTATAAATATAAACATTACTTATCATGGTTATATTATGTAAACAAATAAATTCTTTTTCATAACTTAATAACATTCTAGAATTATTAACAGATTGGCTTAAAGAACAATAGCCAAATCTATAATAAACTGAGTCATAGTGTATGTCTTTATACTTAACAAGTCTATGGATTAACTTAAGTTTGCCTTCTAATCTATTTTACCATGATGGCTTCCTTAAATCCTTTGCATGAACAATATAAACTTGGTTAAGTATAAATCTACTTTGGTTGCTTAATTATTAAGAGAATACCATTATCCTTGTCTCTTAAGTTATATTCTATAATAACCTTATCATTATAATTAATATAATCATTTGATGATAGCATCGTAAGATGGAAAGGAATATGCAAAGGGTATATGTTATAATACATGGTAAGGATTATAATTTGCAATAATAGATTATAAACATAATCATAAGGGACGTATAGTTCCCATGCCCTTGATGATTTCTAACGAGATTATGTTGTGACAAATAATGTAGGTTTCATGCCACGTGCATAACGAAATGAGTGAACTATGGATAAACAATAAAATGATTGGAAATCATTTGTGGAATCCTGGACTATACAAGCGTTACCCGAATTGCATAAAAATTTGCATGATAACGTGGCACTTCCTGGTCCAAGAATTTGTTTCTTAAAAGGCTGCAGTCAAACCCTAACTCCGTCACTCTTCCTTTGCCTTCGGGCAGTCTCTGTTCTGCTGCGATTTTTCCTCCAGGCACTGTCGTTGTTTGCTGCCTCCCCATCGTCGTTCTTTCTTGAAGGTTCGTTCACTGCCTGCAGAGAGGTGTTAGTGTCACACTGTTTGGGTTTTTACGAAGGTTGTTGAGAAAACTTAGGGTTACTCTCCCTCACTGTTTATTTGTTCAAGCCCTCAACTGCAACGTCTTCCTCCTTCGTGAATGTTGAAATATGGTTCCTTGGGACCCTATCCTCCCTTTCTGCAGAAGATTTGCTTATTGGAATTCGTGGGTGCTTCACTGTTAAACGGTGGTCACGCTTTACTCAAATTTCTGGTGAGAGGACTGTGAGTCCTTAAATTTCTTTATTGATTTGTTTTTAGTGTAGTTACCATCATTTCTAACAGTTTTAAAATGAATTCTTCTTTTTACAGGTCGACCCCTTCCTCCGTTTGGCTGTGCAAGTTTACAACAGCGGTTCAAGTTTTACGGTAAGCCTGGTTTTTAACCATGGCCGTTACAATTTGTTTGGTCCAACTCGAACAGATTGGTTGCGTTGTCAAAACTGTTACCCTTAGGGTTTCAATTTTCTTGTTACTTTCTTTTGTTGTTTTCCTTGTAGTTAATGAGTCCTTTGAGCCGCGTAAGGAGGCTCTAGTTCAGGCCGTAACTATAATTTAGCTCTGGTTGGAGAAGGCGTAGTTTAAGAAGTCTCTCAGACTCTTTGCTTGGCTTGACTATGTAAATTGTTACATTAATGAATAATCTTGGAAACAAGGGGTTTGAAACCCTCTACTTTATAAATCTGTGAGTTTCTTTTTGCACTTACAAGGTTAAAACCCTAACATAAACCTAAGTTATTTAACAGTACTTTTTGGTTAATTGTGCTTACAGTACCTTACTGAAATCTAATTATTTGTTTGTTTATTTATTATAATATTAATATTTGGGCTCGGCCATAAAACAAAATTTACAAGCTCTTGGAAAGTTTATTCTGAGTTAATAAATATATCTCTGTAATTTATTTTGGTTAAATTGTATAAAATAAATCGTTTTGGTAAAAATGAGCATACTGCAACTCTATTTTCTTAAATTTATAATTTTTTGGTGAAGTACTGGAGTAACTAACAGTTACTCTCTTTTCAAGTACAAAACTTTTGCTTGATTCTGTAATATAAAAAAAATGACTAGATTCCCAAAAAATCTGTTTCTGTACATAATAATTTTTAACTTACCTTCATTGTTTATATTACTGTTTTCTGTACATAGAAATTTTAATTTACATTCATTGTTTATACCAAACATATAATAAAATGAATATTTTGTAAATATAATACCTTATGTATCAGTAATATTATTCTTGTGATTTATTATAATTAGTTACTTTTATCTGAGAGAGTTGGAACTGTTGTTACATAGTTTTAAACTAGATCCTTATGTCTTAGAGAGATCCTTTCAGTATTCTAAAATGTCTCATTCAAAAGACAATTTATAAATTATAAAAATTCTCATAAGAGAAATACTATAGTTATTATATAGTTAATATTTATGCAATTAATACTCTGATAAGTATAAGTTTGCAGTAATGAAATTTTGTTCTTATTTAACTAGATAGAACAAAATCTAAAGGATAACCTATTTACAAATATATATATATAAACCGTGTATAGTTAGATTATTTGTAGGATTAGTTTGAAATTCTAGTTATTCTTTCTTTTGTTTAAATCTTACATAAACAATGATTAGGTCTGGAAAGGAGTAAATTGTAAATCTATAAAACAAAAGATTGCTGAGAGTAACTAAGGTAATAAATATTGCTTAATTATTTGTACATACTATCTTTCGCAACAGTTTAATTATTTTTCTGTTCTAAGAAGACTTAACAGTTTATCTATACTAACATTTACTACTTCTAGAAACCAAGATAATTATTCTGTAATTAACACAGAGTAGCTACTCTATAATTTTTCTAACATTCTATTCTGTATTATTATCATATCATCTGTCTTTAAATTTTACCCTTGTGCTGGAGTACGGTCTGGTAAAAACCCAGATCTGGAAAAACACAGTGGGTCATTATTTTTCATCCATAGATTCTATTGCTAATATACTGAAACATTTACATTACTAAACTAGCTAGCTCTTCTATCATATAATATAGGAATAACATTCATCCATTCACACTCATTAAAACCAAATTAGTTAAGTGACAGAACCTGTTTGAACTTTGGACAACAACAGCAATGGGAGGCCGTTCCTCCCTACCAACTCTTGGAGAGCACTCAAACAACATCTCCTCAGGACCCCCGAGCTTGCTCTTGTCTCCCTGACTGGAACTAGGTGCAGCAAAGTCAGATACAAGTCTTCAAACTGAGTATCAACCCAGAACTTATTAGCAAGTTCTCCTAACTAAAAAGCTGCAATAACCAAGTTACTGCAGCATTCCTCTCAAAACAACTTCCTTGCTGTTTTTTCCTCTTTCTTCAATGAAATTCCTGAATAACATTCACCTGAATGAATTCTCTCTGGAAATATCTGCGCAGCCTCAGCTCTCTTCATTGAGTACTTTTAAAATATTGCCTAGGTATTTTTAGGTTAGTTGTCATTTAATGAGCCACCTGCTCTGATCCCACTTTCTTGGGGGATCATGACCCCAAATATAGTGAAGTTTCTACCTGCAACTTAGGAAGTGTTTGAGGATGCTGCCACTTGTCTTTTGCCCTCCACCTAGTTCCATCCACCAGTTTGACCAATAACCTCTTTTTAACAGCTCTCCCATGCTGTTGTCTCCATAATTTATTTATTAATAATAAAATATTCTGAATTACATTCCACTTCTGTTGACTCTGCTGAGTCATCAGTTCCTACTTAGCATTAATTTAACATAATGTCTTAGGAATATAATAAAAACAATTAACATTATTTTACAAAATTGGGGTATGTGACACTATGCATGCTTCTTCACTACCACGCAGAGATGAAGACTACAACAACATATTTTCAAGTTTTTCAAAATTTAGACCTGATTCTACCTGCTTAGATAGAGGGGGGACCTTTTTCCCATGTGGTTTTTTCCCCAGCTCCTTGTATTAAGCAATTAATTTATTTTACTCGATGTAATAGGTGACCTATGGTCTTAGTTACTAGGGCCCATAGATTGTGCAAGTTAGCATTCAGGGGGGGTGTTAGGATTATTAATCCTCCCTTGTCCAAATTTAGTCATATGTCTAAATCAAGAGTCATGTCTAAATCGAGAGTCTATCCAGTATATTGATTGTCATTACCACCACTAGGTCCACTTGGCCTAATTGGGGCACATGTTTCAATTACTAAAGTGTGGGGAACACTAATTAAGGCTTAGTGGCACTGATTACACTTAATTGCATCAGTTTAGGAGCCTCCTAGACCAATCCCTACAATTTAGGAAGCCACTGGGAGTGGTTGCCAAAACCAACCAAGGTCAGTTCAGTTTAGTTGATGACTAGTTAAGCTAAGTTTGGAGTCAGTTACATTTAGTTGTAGTCCTTTACATTCAGTTAGTGCTAGGATTACTTGAATGCACTCAGGAGGGGCGCATTTCTCACCTACCATAGTCAGTTAGCCTTAGTCAACACTGAATGTAACCCTTGAGTTGTTTTTTAGAGCTCTGATGAACTCGAGTTATGGTTTAAACAAGGTCAGTTAACTATTGAGTCCTCTGATAGTGATTTAGACAAGGTCTTAGTTAACTACAGTCAAGTAGATTCTATCAATTTGAATTTCCTCATGTGGATTCGAATTTCATGTGGCTATTAAAGACATTGTACTTCATTGTAATAATTATCCAATTACTTTTTGATTAATGAAAGCATTCACAGCTGCAAGCCATTTTTGCACTGTTTCATTCTTCAATTGCTGAGTAAATTGTGTGATCTATTTTGTGAGTTGTGTGTTTTTCCATACATCTATGTGCTCAATTTAATACTAATAAGCATAATATCGTGAAAAGTAATTGCGCTAACAATGCAATCTGTTTGGCAATCAATTTTCCCCTTAAAATTGTAATTTACAGTTAAGTTATTTTGCACAAAATGGGGAAATGTGAACAAATTTTCATATTTTAATGATATCAAATATCTACTTATCCATGGTTTTATACTTTCATGCCAATCTTTCTGTCAACAAAACCTCATTTTGAATCCCGTCATATTATATAAGTCAAGAATCTTCCTAGATTATTTAATATGTGATGGTAAATCATTTTGGATGATCCTCTTTTTAAAGAAGGTACATGGACCAATTAATCTCTTGAAATGAATAAAATATTGAAATATAATTTGAAGCTTTCTTGGATTTAGGTGTGAATCATTATGCATGTCCACAATATTTATGAAAGATAACCTTTATTCAAATTTATTGAAATGAACATAAATAAATTTATGTTAATAATTTAGAATAAAGATACAAATCACATGATATTTAGATATCATTTCCAAAATAATTAATCAAGGAGTTTAATTTTATAAAAATCAAGAGTTAAAGATTATTAATAAAATTTACACAAATGAAAATTGATGAATTCAAATTAAATCCTTGATAATACTTTCTTTGACCCCAAATGGAAAAATATATGTTAATAATAGACTTTCAATAATAATGTGAATATCTTAAAAGAAAAAGGTTAATGCCAATTGGTGTATTCTTACTCACTAATGGATTTAAGGAAAAATTTCACCAAATCTTCGAAACATGAAATCAATCCATGTAAAACAAATCCAAACATAAAAGTAAATCAATCAAGCTCAAACAAGAGTAATCAAAAGTTAGTAAGGATCCAAGAAGCTAGAATATTCACTCGGCATAAAACGTCATAATTACCAAGTCCTTATCATATAAATGTCAAGCCAAAGAGCAATGCAACGCAAAGAGTGAAAATCAAGGATGAATATATGAAATCAACTACCAATCAAGGAAGATACAACAAAAGCAAACCAAAAAGATTCATATTTACAAAAAATATACAAGAGGGGACCCTTTTATTTTACAAAAAATTAAGGGGAATTGTTGGGGTGCCAATAGGTTCATAACACAACATTACCTTCTTCAAATGATTTCTTACACATCCACTAAAAAATAATGACAACACCTAGCAACTGTGCCTTTTTGAATTGTTTCTATAACACAAATCTAGCTATCCATAATAATATAACAAGTATTAAATTTACTTTGCTTAAAAAAATGCATATAAAAGCTAATGAAAATACACAACCACTTCATAAATATACTTATTGTTAATGCTAATATCTCATCTCTAAATTTATAGATTCTTATCGACTTCACCTAAATTTATATATTCTTATTTTCAATAATGTAACCCGACCAACTTTTCATTCTAGGCTATAACAGGAAGCTAGCAAAATGCTAACCCCAAGAATTATCAGCACCTACTCTTTCCCTCTTACTTCGCAGTACCTTCCATAAGATTCAAAAGCCATGGGTGAATAGCTTAGAGTTATTGCTTGACAATATTAATTAGGGAATCTGAGAATGGCATCGTTAGAAACATTGTGATGTAACCTCTTAAGTGATACGGTCAAGTGATTCCCATCTTCCTTTAAAACAGGCAACTCGATAATTCTTCCATTGTTTTCCTGTAATAGTCTCTCCTTATATATTCTTCCATCCTGCAACCAGACAATTGACGTTCATTCACTGTTTTGGACATTCATAGAAGACTTTTTTGGGGATTTTTAGTGTTTTAAGCCCTTGGTCAGGGCTTTAGCCCCTTTTTCTGGGATTTTAGCCCCTTTTGCCCTAACTTTAGCTCCTTTTAGGGTTTTAGGAACCTTTGAGGGGTTTTAGCCACTTTTTGGAGGCTTTAGCACCTAGGAGAGTTATTTAGGCTCCTTTTTGGGGTTTTAAAGCCCTTTTTACTCATTTTTAAGCCTTTTTGAGGGTGCGAGGATCCATTGGGGTGATAGAAAGGTCATGCATGCATGTCCTTGGGTGGTGTAGGCCATGCAGAGCTGAGTGAGGGATTTTTTGGGTTAACAAATTACCCCCTGATGTGTGAGGGTAAGAGCTCATCGTATGCATGACGAACATCATAGGATTTGCTGCGGAGAGGTGGTGCTTCTAGGGCTGGGGCCTGGTGAATTTTGGTTTTGGTATTAATATGGTTCCCATCAATGGGTGAGATACAAATAATGTGTGACATGTATATGGACGAGGTGGGAATTCCCATTCTCATAACAATGTCAAAATAATAATTTGATATATGCTCTAAAATACAACAGCCGATCATATACAAGTGATGATACATAGTGGTTGCCTCAATGTGAGGCTAAATACAATACTGATATAAAGAACTGGTACATTGCACCCATGGAATTATCATGGAATTATATATCTTCATGACTTATGGCCTGCTGAATCTGGGACGGTACATAGCTATATGGACTTGTTGATTGAGAGTCAGAGTCTCTATGGTAGAAGTATGTTGTGTCAATCATAAATCTATATAGAAGCGCTACTGGGGCTTCTGAACACTATTTCCAACGCAGCCCAAAAATCACAAGGGACATAACTTATTTAGGTCCCTCGAATAGACCCATCAATGTGCTAGAGTCAGGTGACATCTGGGGTCTTCGACCAAATACTGCATGGGCCAAACCCTGTATGAATCTCAACGGTACAATGATGTAGTTGGAGTTGAGCACATGAGAAACAACCATCTCGAGAGGCACTAAGGACTCCTATCAAGTGGTCCAAGGAACTCATTAATGATGTTAATGAAACCAAGGTATAGGGACCTCTAGGTCTATCTTCTAGAATATGTGTGTTGTCATCGACAGAGGGAGACCCTCCCCTAGTCAAGGCAATGATGTTTCCTTGACCATAAGTGCGAGGGAGATAACCGAAAGGTGTGAGACAATCTGCGAACTGACCCACTGAATGGGGGGGGAGGGGGAGGGAAAGAATTGAATAGGGGAAAGGGGAGTGTGGTAGACTCAAACTTCCTTTGTTCAGAGTATGATGGAAAAGCAGACCAGGAAGCAAGTGAAACTGACTCATTGGAATGGGATCATAGCTGTAGTACCGGGAATGTCACTGCAGATGGGAAATACTTGGGGGAGGTGGAAAATTTTGATATTGATGGAGTCCTTGGAAGACACATTACAGAGTACTCTGAAAAAAGGCGACCCAAATAGGGGAATGCTGCAAAAATAATTTTTGTGGGGTGGTGTCTAGAGACACCATTGTCGTATGATCTCGTGGATTTTTGGCAAGACCGAGAAGGTAAATTCTCAATGCTGCTTTCATTTTTAGAGAGTTTGAAAGCATGAAGAAGACTCCAATGGGGGGTATTTTTCGTTGGTAGTCTCCTGTGCCCAAAAAAGGATAAAAGTATACATAGGAGAGCTCGCCCATATAGTAGGGGATAAGAGAATTCTTTACCATTGGTAGTCCAATCAGGCTGGAAAATGTTAAACCTATACTGACTGGACAGTCATTCAGATACATTTACGAGCGTGAACGAAACCAAGTTTGCTCAGTAATATTTTCTTGATGAGAAGGTTGGAAAAGAGCTTAACGACAACCCGTGGTGAGCTTTCTCATAAAGTGGGGCCCCTCTACCTGAGAAAGCATAAAAGTATGTAGAGGGGAACAGTCTTGGCTTGAATACGCCAAGGTGGTCCTTTTCATTTGATGGTATTCATAGTCTATAAAATGAGGTAAATGAGATGATGTAGACGCCCTTTCCTATACTTTAGCAAGCGGTAAAGGAAGCAGCTGCACTCAGCTATCTTTTCATTGTTCTTAGGAGTCAAAAAATAGCTTAAACAAAACTCCAGTATGGTCAACCGATTGTGGTGGCACAGGCGCTGCCCCATGTCGGGACGGTCGATAGTGGTCCAAAGATCATCCACGTAGTATGGATGGGGCAGAAGGATCTCAAACATACCAATACATGCAATGGATAGATCATGGCAGAGGCTCGCAAGTCGATGTGGTAGAGGCACGCAAACCGAGGTGGCTCTCGCGTAGAGGTCAGGAGAGTTGTGTGTGAGTTGTGGTGGATAGAATTGACTACATGTGATGTCAGTGCAAGTTTGGGGGCACTTATATGCCAAATACATGCAAGAAAAATAAATCATTTTGTGGACAATGGTCCAGAGATCCGCGTAAGGTGTGGTGGATGAAGTAGACAACTATGTGTTAAAAAATAATAAAAAAATGGTGACCCTTAATGGGCAGTGGCCCAAAAACCTGCATGAGTAGTAGTAAGGAAGAGTGATACAAGTACAGGTTCACAGACACTTGTATCACCATGATGTGGCTCGTAAATCGAGGTAGCTTTTAGGAAAAGGTCCCGAAATTTATTTGTTAAACATGAGACGATGGTCTCATAAGGAGATATAAGTTTGCACCTGGAGGTGTGAGAGGTGTCTTGAACTGATTCTAGGTGACTTTGGAGTAGAAGCTAATGGTGTTGCCCCTGACTTGTGGTAAAGAATGTTGAAAAACAAGAAAATAAAATGAAACGACTCATTGGTGATGTTAAGCGTAAAATCTCTTAAGGTAGAGCCCATTTTAGGAGTTCTCCAAGAGTTGTCCATTTGAGTCAGTGATATGCCCCCTTTCCAAGACGAAGGTCATTGGCAAGGCAGTGTGATGAAATCTAGCCTTTTATGGGAAGAACCGATTCCACACTATGGTTTAAAAGGAATGGGTTAAAACCATAGGTGGTCTTACATATCTCTCTGTCATCGCGTAAGTGGTGCTAGGGTAGATCAGGTGGATCTTCCATGGCCAATGAGACGAAAGGGAAATAGGTGCTAGAGATCATGTAAATGGCATTGGTTGTGGTTTTTGTGGCCTTTCCCCCAGTCTTTATTGGATGAAAAGGGGCAGGCCTAGAGACAGGACGAGTCTTTAATTGACCCGGAGGTAGGTGCAACATCATCTCAATTGGATGGAAATGAGTTAACACATCTTGGGGCCTTAGAGGTAGGGTAGGTGGTTCAAGGTACCACACATGATCTCCCAGTGTGAAATCTTGTAGATTGCAGGTTGCTAAGGAAGAATTACTCACGATATTAGATGGTAGGGAAAGGAAAAGGAAAATGTTGATCGAGAATGAACCCCATTATTCCTTTGGTAAATGAGGTTGAGGTTGCGGCTGCAGATGGAGCTGCGGTTGTGGAAACAATGGAAGAGCTAGTTCTGATGGACCATTGGTGGTGGTGGAGACAAGAGGGTCTATAGAACTGGACATCATGTAGATGGACATGGTGTCTAAAGAAGGAGGCAGGGGGTCCACTTCTTCGATCAGGGTGATCTCAGAATCTAGGGAATGTTGACGAAGGTCAACTAAAGCGATTCGAAACTTCGATGATTCTCGACAGTGGTGAGAATAGTGTCCATATAGTTCACAAAGGGCGCAAGTATGGTTTGTTCTCAATGCTTTGTTTCTCACTATTGGTGGGGTTCGAAGTTCAACGACGGGGAGGTTTTCAGTTGTATCCATGGCATACAAATGCACATGGATCATTAGAATCTTAGGGAATTTCTGAGTTGGATGGCCCTGCTCTTCGCAGATGGTGCAATGTAGGATTTCTCATGGCTCTATGGTAGCTTTTGCATTCTTGCCTCTGGCTCTTTTCGGGTGGGGTGGTGCAAGTGCGGGTGCAGTGGTTGGTTTTTGTGGACCGAGTGGAGGATGGGACTTAACCACAATGGGCTGCACAGGTGTTAATACTACTTGGGGCATTGATGGTTGAGCTGGTGGATCAAGATACCACATGAGAACTCCCAATGTAAAGTTGGGTAGGTTTAGGGTGGCCATTACTGGATTTCTCATGACACCAGGTGGGGGTAAGTGGAAGGGAATTGTATGGATTGGAGAGGATCCCAGATAACTCCCTGATGGTTGTATGTGGGGGTGAGGTTGTGGTTTCAGCTGTATGTAATGCTACGGTTGTGGATGATGTTGCAGTTGCTATTGATGTTGCGGCTGCAGACGGTGTTGTGGTGGAGGTTGGGGCTGTGGCTGCGGTTGTTGTTTGGGTGCAACAGTGCTGGATGAGAACATGCAAAAATATGCAGCCTCATTTAGTGTCGATGTTGGCGACATTAAGGGGAAAGGAGTTTTCATGGTGGTATCAACAAACAACCTAGGGCCCACATTCAACAATGGGGAGGCTGGTGTGTTGTTAACCATGGTGTTGATTGCAGGGACAATATTAGCGTGTGTGGTTGTCCCTTGTGGCTCAATGGTGGTGATGGTAGGGATAACGTTGGAGGGTGCCATTAACCCTTGCGGATCGTGATAAGTGAGTTGATCAACCATCACAATCTCCCCTTTATGGGGGAACATCATGAGATAAAATACAGTTGATAGGACAACTCTCATGCCATACATATAAATTCTTCGGAGGAGAAGGTTATAGTCCAGTTGAGCGTTGAAAACCTCTATGTCAATCAGAACTGTCTTCCTAGGTAATGTGATGGGGACATGGGGGAGGATTCCTTGGTCTTTAGTGGGATGGCCATCATAAGCCCATAGAGTTGTGGAGGATGGTTGTAGAATTGGTGATCCAAGTTTCTTCCAGACTAGGGTAGACATAACGCATGTAGATGCCCCCTCATCTACTATGCACTGGTGCACAACCAAGTTCAAGATAGACACCGATATTTGGAAGGCTATGGTGGATGGCATGCGTGGTTCTCCATTCTCTGAGTCAAATGTGATTCTGGTGCAAAGAGCCATCATGCCCTGGCTGGAGGAAGAACCTCTCTATCTCACTCAACAATGGAGGAGCTATGGCTCAATGGGGAAGATGAGTGGAAGAGAGGGGGGATGTGGGTGGCTTGAGAGGTAAAGAGTCTCAAGACATCCACAGGATGCATAACAATATGCAATAGAAGAGTTGTTTGAGAATGACCCCCACCCCTCCTTTTATAGCTTTTTTGGGGATTTTTAGGGTTTTAAGCCCTTGGTTAGGGCTTTAGCCCCTTTTTTTGGATTTTAGCCTCTTTCACCCTAACTTTAGCTCCTTTTAGGGTTTTAGGCTCCTTTGAGGGGTTTTAGCCCCTTTTTGGAGGCTTTAGCCCCTATGAGATTTATTTAGGCTCCTTTTTGGGGTTTTTAAGCCCTTTTTACTCATTTTTAAACCTTTTTGAGGGTGTGGGGGTTTAATGGGGTGATACGAAGGTTGTGCATGGCTGTCCTTGGGTGGTGTAGGCCATGTAGATCTGAGTGAGTGATTTTTTGGGTTAACAGTTGGTTTTAGAAATTTTTTTATCTGTTTTGTCGCTTCGACTAGTTGGTCATCTTCCAATATGAATTTGAAGTTCTTGGTGAAGTTTTCTTTAAGTTCATTCCATAAGAATGTTTTTCCTCGTGATTCCTCCATATTGTACCATTTATTTGGTAAATAATCTAATGTTGATGGAAATAGGTGCAACCATATTCACTCATGTTTATAACCAAGTCTTTTTCATTCTTTTTCACATACACTTATGTGTTTTTCGGGGTCCTGCCCTTGTATAAAGACTGATATTTGTGGCTAATTTGTTATCTTCTTCCCTACAAATATTTAGATGAAGTATGTTGAAGCTTTCGACCACATTTGTAGTCTCTAGTGATGGGTATCCCACCATCGAGCAGCTTGACCCATAAATGTTTCGACCATGCTTTGAAGTCATTCGTGTTCACCTATGTTTTTCGATACTTGTTCAATTTGAACGACTGGTGATTCCCTCTATTTATATCGAAGTGACTGTCTGTTTTATGTTTTGATTGGTGCTAAAGAAGGGTATTCCCTAATTTTTCTTTCAAATATTTTTGGTATTATGGACACAGAAAAACATTGTCATGTCTGCTTTTTGGGGATGGCCTTAATGGTCCAGCACTCTCTCACTTTTAGTTTGTAGATTTCCATTTCTCAGTCATATAATTCCGCATCTGAGTTATAACCAACAGAATTTGGGTTTCCCAAATGAATTTCTCCATATATATTTGGTAGGGCATAATATTCATCATTTTGTATATGATATAACTATCCAACATCAACTTATTCATCTATGGTTTATGTCCATGGTTCACCTTGTGAAGGATGAATAGGAACAATTACTTTCTACCCATTTCCCTTAAGTTTTATCCTTTATTTATCTAATGAAATTGACACCTTAATCTTTCAACCCCATGGTCAACCCACTAACGCTGGAAAGGAGATGGATCCTTCCTTAGGGTTAATGATTTCGAAATCAACTTTTGTGGTAATACCTTTTAGGGTTGTGTAAAAATTCCACCAAACACTAGTAGGTTCGATGAGTCCTTGATCAACTAGTTTTAAATATATGCTTGATTCACTAAGTCAGGGACTGCCTAATCGTTCCCATGTATCTCTTGTCATAATTTTTACTTGAGATACGAAGTCAATAACAACTTGTTGAACATGGTATCCTTCGATTTCTAAGTCTACAAGTGGGTTAGCATCACTTTTATCTTTTTGGTTTAAACTGCAAATACTTTTATCTTCTTTGTCCATGCCATATTTGTTCTTTATATTGTATAATAATTCGATAAATTTCGCAACGGTGTTATCATTATGAATTATATTAATTAGTTCTTGAGATATCTTTTGTCGATTATCCTCATTTGCTTCTTGTGTAGCTAATTATTGAAAAATATTCGATGCATTGTTATATAATTGCTTATGTATTACTAGATTAGTGTAGTCATCTTTGTTCTTTACATTACTTACTCTAGGATTGTCATTGCCAATTTTTGTACCTTGTCTAGTGACTATTTGCAAATTCTTTATATGAATAACATCATACTTTTGAACACTCAACAAGATGTTAACATTCTTCTTTTTATTAATTTTTTCTAGCATGGTGGGACATTCCTCTAAAGAGTGATCACCAACACCATAATTGGTAGAAAATTTGAGATCGCTTCGATCTTTGTATGGACAGTTTATATGCCGATGTCCTTCGTTCAAGCGCTTGTAGCATTGGATTGGTCATCGTTGTTTATTTTCCTGATTCCCAAATAATTGCCCTCGACCTACATATCCCCCATAATGATTATTATCATACAAGCACTCATACCTTTGGCCTTCATATCTTTGATTACTTTGTCCATCCTGTTCATTGTTATTCCTCTGAATGTTATCATTATTATTTTGTGCAACAACATTTGTTTGGTAGACTACGTTCTAGTTCTGTTGGTTTTTCAAATTTAGGTGACATTCAGCTATTGTGTGGCTTTTTAATTCACATATTACACACCAGGAATATTTTTTTGTTTTTCATATTGAATGGACAATATTTTGTCGCATGTAGATTGTGTTCCTGGAAGATGTCACAAAAGATTTTTTTCTGAATGAAGCGTACATCTTGTCGACTAATGTCTTGTCAGAAATTATCTTTAGTATGTTCACCCGTTGAGCATTTTTTTACACCAAACATATTGGCCATTGAGGTTTAGATCCTGTAGAAATTTTTGTAGTATCTCTAATTTTTTCTCAATACGGTTGTCAACAAGGTGCACTAGGTAATCTTCATCGAGTTTGACTTGCAACGCCTTCGTAAGTGCATCTTCATATGTATTAAATGTGTTTATCCTAATGTGCATCTGGATATTCTGTAAAAACCCTACAATAAAACCATTGGATTAGTAATTGCTCGTTTATGTTATAATCCAGCTAGATGAGTAGGTCTTTCAGTCTTTTGTCATACTCCCGGATAGTCTTTGTTGGTTTTTGGACCGTCGTTTTTAATTTCTTTACACCTAGATGCTTCACATCTGGAGTTTTGAAGAATGATAGAAATTGTTTCTTAATTTAATCTTTCGTAGCATTCAACATTTTTTCGGTATCTGTCATATACCATGTAAGTGCGCACTTTCGTAGAGCACTGGCAAACTGCACCATCTGTCGATCCTCATTTGTAACAGTGTTTGCTTCCCAGGTCAACTAGTAGATGGACCGGTGTAATCTGGGATCTTCATCACCTTTGTAGAGGGAGATGTGTGCAGAGACATGTGCCATGTCTCTAGCGTCAATGTATCCTTCAAGTGGTGGTGGCGGGGGGGGGGGGGGGGGG
>LPNX011158072.1:545146-734759 GCA_001517045.1 Pseudotsuga menziesii
TCTGTAATTGTTGGTTCATTGTCGACAAGTTGTCAATCTAGTTCAACTCATTCTATTTATATCTAAGTGAACTGCTGTAACTAGGATATCCTTTCTTGTGAACTTGATTGGTCTGTATTATCTAAATTTGTGTTTGGATGGGGAGGTTTTCCTTCATGTCCTGGATAGAGTAGATGGATACTGCAGTTACATGGGTATGACTGAAATGTAACCTAGTTTCCTTCCTCTGGTCAACAAATTATAATATGGTTGACATAATTTCTTTCACCGTCTAGTCGACTCCATACACCGAACTCGCCAGCTCATAGTGTAAGGTCTTCTTTCACAATGTCCTACACTTAGGCACTCTGGTTATAATTTATCGGAGTTTGAGGACTAGTATTTTGGGGTATTCTAATTTGGAGAGCTTCACATTTCTCTATCCACATATATTCTTCCATCGGTGAAACTTCTTCATCTACTACCTCTTATTGTCATTCATGACCCGAATCTGGTGGATTCTCCTCATGTTCTATCACTCTAGTGGTAATTATTCTCTGGATCACAATGTCCTGCTATCTAAGTTGTTCCCTTATCTTCTGCCTCTTCCCTCTTTCTATGTTCTGTAGATCCAGAGTCCTTTTGTGAGTCACCATCCTAATGATTTCCTTCTTGGACCAACTTTTCATTTCTCGCAGTGGTGTCTTCATAGTCGACTAGAATTCCTCTACTCTACCCCAAAACATGACCAACTACCCCCCCATAGCTGACCTATCACTTTAGTAATCCTGGGTGGATCTGTTTATTTTCTCAGAAAGTAATCCCACTCCCTTTCTGCAACAAATGTTTCCCACTCTTTTTTATTTTCCATCTAGTTAGTGTTAGATGGCGGTTCATTTAATAACAAGCAAAGTTCGACAATATGGCATGTAGCGTTGTCAATTAGGAATTTGAACAAAAGAGTCGGTAGCAAACAGAGAAACTGATATGAAAATTCATTATAGAACCTCTCTTGGATTCTTTCAAGAGAGACTCTTTCTTCCACAACACGTTCTTCACAAAACTCATTCGCGATAATTTTGAACCACTCTGACAAATTTATACATCCACCTCTTGTCAGTTTCTGGAGTAACTCTTTTTCTTTAGTTTCTTCTAGATTTTTCATCCAGTAAATTCTTTAGAGATTGTGGTATGGAATCGAAAAAATTCTTATGTCTCTCAAAGAATAATTTCTCCTTGTCTTGCGCAATAGTCAGTCTATTTTTCCTAGCGTAATTCTACAAAAATTTTGCAATTTTATGCTCCCACTAGTTCTTAATCTCTTGCTCTTGGATCATTTGGTCATAGTCATTTCATTTGTATATGTACTACCGTAAATGAAACCAATGTTGTAATCATATTGCAAGGTTACCAGTAATACACATAAATAATCATATAAACATAATAGATGCAAGAGACAAGAATGATGGATATAATAATATCTTATATTACTCAATACACATGTGGGTTCATAAAATAAACCGAATCAAGTTATTATCTGGCTCAACAGCTTATATAGGCATTTACAAAATAGTTATAGTAACTAGTTGTTGAGTCACCCAACCAACATGACCAATACGGTTGACCTAATCTACAATTAGTCGACTACTGAGTCTAGTCAGCTATATTAATCCCACTAGTTCTTAATCTCTTGCTCTTGGATCATTTGGTCATAGTCATTTCATTTGTATATGTACTACCGTAAATGAAACCAATGTTGTAATCATATTGCAAGGTTACCAGTAATACACATAAATAATCATATAAACATAATAGATGCAAGAGACAAGAATGATGGATATAATAATAGCTTATATTACTCAATACACATGTGGGTTCATAAAATAAACCGAATCAAGTTATTATCTGGCTCAACAGCTTATATAGGCATTTACAAAATAGTTATAGTAACTAGTTGTTGATTCACCCAACCAACATGACCAATACGGTTGACCTAATCTACAATTAGTCGACTACTGAGTCTAGTCAGCTATATTAATCTGTCATAGTAATCTAGGGACTAAGGCATAGTCTCATAAGAGATTAATAACAATAAGGCATGAAAATGGTGTAATAGAGCTACGAAATTAGTAGTTGCTCTGTACAATCAATAAATAATGAGTAATAAAATATAATGATCATGTTGTAAGCATGAATGACAAAACAATTTGAATTCCCAAGGAGGTCATTTGAATTGAATGAGTGAGTCTAGCTTAACTGAATGTAAGCCACAATCAACAATCAAGTTAACCATTGATCAAAACCCTAATTGACTCAATTGATCCCTAACTAAAGTCAGAGTGTAATAAATGACTGAGTCTAACTAAACGTAGCTCAGATACATGTCACTGTAAGCCAACCAATAAGTGGTAGTGCATCAATGACTCCAATGAACCCCGATGAGGTTAACTGAAGTGTAACTGACCATCTGAAGTGGTTAGAGGTGCCCCTATTGACTCCAGTTCATTAAATAATCAATTTAATGAAGGAAGTTTCCTTCACTGCTCTATTTAACTAATTGTAACCATCATTTAGCAATATGGGGCATTAATGACACTCAGATCACCCCCGGAGTGCTCTAGTTAGCCTCCCCGAATGTAGGAGAAGGATAAGTTAGCCTCTTTGACTGAAGGTAGGCATGGGTGTGATCTTGTTGATGTCATCTAGTGCTCCTCTAATGTCAATTAAGTCAATAAAACTTAGTATAGTGGTTTAACTAGGCCAAATTGACCAAAATGAGTGTGTATGTTGGTAAATGTCTCCAACACCCATCCTTAAGCTATAATTAGGAGGAATAGAAAACATAAAATGCATAAAAATGCTAGGGCCTTGGAAAATAATGCCATAGGTCACCCTATACAATACCGAAACTCAAACAATGCTAAAAAACAAACTAAGTGAGGAAAAGAGGGAAAACCCAGTGGGAAAAACCCCCTCTCAAGATGAACACTGAAAGTATTCTGATCACCCTGATGGACTCACCCCCAATAGTGAACCCAGGTAAGTGAACTTATTTTCTGAAAATTTCTTGGTGAAGATGTCTGCAATCTGCTCATCAGTCAGGCGGTATTGCAGAACGATGGTCCTGTCATGCACTAGCTCTTTGATATAGTGCATGTGTATCTCTACATGCTTGTTCCTTTGCCTAGTAACTGGATATATGGATATATTAATATCACTTTGATTGTCACAAAATAGGATAGTGAAAAAAATACTATGAAGATCAAACTCTGAAAGAATTCCTTGCAACCAAACTACTTGGATGCAAGCATTCACCGCTCCTTGATACTCAGCCTCTGCTGAAGATAATGCTATGGAATCCTTCTTTTTGCTAGACCAGAAAATGGGGCCACCACCAAACATGAATACAAATCCAAAATTAGACTTCCGACCAATAGAATCACCCACCCAATCGGAATCTGTGTATCCAACCAGCTCTAGCTCGGAGTCTGCAGCATAGTGAATGTCGTAGGTCCCGGTTCCCTGAATATACTAGAAGATCCTCTTGGATACCTTCCAATGAATATAATGGGGCTAATTCATGTATCTTGATACATCATTCATGGCATAAAATATATCAGGCTGAGAATGTGTCAAGTACAACAAGCTACCAATCAGCTGTCGATAAATAGTGTAGTCCATGGGAGGTGTGCTTTTTCCTTCTTCAAGGCTGATCCCTGAAAGGAAAGGGAATGGTGCAGGCCTACGTTCAGCCATGTTAAAATTGAATAACAAGTATTATATTTATTTTTATTAAGTGATCATTATCCCATCATAACGTTTCTCAATTTCGAGCCACAAAAATTGTTTTAAGAGCCCCAAATCGCTCATTTCAAATGCATTGTGGAGAGCAGTTTTGATGGCTGAAATAGAAGCAACTGTACTACCTGTGATCAGTAATTCATCAAAATATAAATCAATAATAATCAAATTACCATCATAATTCTGTATATACACATTTGGATCTGATCTACACCTTTGGAATTTTTGCGAGAGAAGGAAGGCATCCATCTTGGAATACCACTCTCTTGGGGCCTGTTTTAACCCGTATAGTGACTTCTTTAGCTTGCAAACCAAAGATGGATCAGATATGTAGCCCTAAATATTATTCATGTATATCTCTTGATGAATATCTCCATGTATAAAGGCTTACTTAACATCCATATGATGCACTTCCCAGTGCTTAGATGCTGAAATTGCCAAAACTAGGCAGGCGGAGTCCATTTTTGCAACCGGTGCAAAAGTCTCATGGTAATCCATACCTTGGAACTGAGAGAAACAATTTTCCACCAGAATTGCCTTATATTTTAGGTGCTTCCATCAGCAGCAAAATTGGTCTGAAACACCCACTTGCATTGAACCAATTTCCTTCCCGGAGGAAGAGAAACTAGCTCCCAAGTAGTGTTTTTCTGAAGAGAATCCATCTCTTCATCCATGGAAACTTGCCATCTCGGATCCTTCCAAGAATGGTAGTAGGATTTTGGGTCTGAAATAATAATCAAATAATAAGTTTCATACAGAAAATTATCAGTACAACAGATCACAATACCTGCTCTTTGGAAATCAAACCGGGTTCTCCTTGGATCATCCGGATTTCCAATGTTATCTCCTGCAGAGGAGAGTGTCTTTCCAGCCCGTGTGGGAAGATGATTTTGTACTCCAGGTTTTGATTCAGCATATGATGTATTATATACACTGGTATGATAAATCAGAGGATCCAAATCAGGGTCATCACCCCCAGTTTCATCATCCAAATATTCAGTAGAATAGGAAGGAAATTCAACAGTTTTCTCCTTCACTAGTTCCACCTCCTGAAGAGGCTCATCGAACTTGACACTCCTTTCGATGATGATTTATTTTGTTTTGATATAAAAAAACTTGAAACATTTTGATTGATTAGGATACCCAATAAACATACATTCTATGCTTTTCAGTTGCAAAGCAATCCTTTTATCAAGTGGAATTTGGGCCCATGTAGTGGACCCAAACACCTGCAGGTTCGACATGTCCGGCTTGTGTCTGAAGTATGCTTCAAAATGGGTATTCCATTTCATATATTAGTGTGGAAATATGTTCTAAATTTATGCTACAGCATGCATGGATTCATCCCACAAATTTGCAACCAACTTCTTTGATTCCAACATACAGGTGGTCATCTCTTTGAGATACCAATTCTTCCTTTCTGCTACACCGTTCTGCTGGGGAGTGTATGGAATTGAATATTGGACCTGAATACCATTTTGGGAGAATATTTGAAGCAACTCATTACTAAAATAATCCCCACCATTATCAAATCTCAATATATTGATCTTAAGCACAGGGGCATTCTCGATCAAGGCCTTTAGTTCAGTGAATTTTTCACATACTTCAGACTTATTTTTGAGAAATAAGACCCATGTGTACCTTGAAAAATCATCAATAAAAGTAAGAATATACCTTGATCCATTCATGGATGTGAAAGGAATTGGATTATTTATATCAGAACGTATCACCTCCAAGATGCATGTAGCTCGGTTTTTCTTCCCTCGATCGAACTTGTGCTCACGGTGTTTTCCAACCACACAGCCCTTGCAAACTCTAGTGGTTTCCTTGATGAACTCGAGGCCTTCAACCATGGATTTTTTATACAATTGCTGAAAATATTTGAAATTGATATGGCCAAACCTCTCATGCCACAGCCTACTAACTTCATTTTCATGAGTTAGCAGTGTGGTGGGCTTTGCTTCCGCCACAAAGTGGGAAAAATCATAGGCTTTTTTACATGATGGTTTGCAAGGCCTTTAGCAACAAGTTTCTCGGATGCAAGTTCCGTTATATCTACATCATTCAGGCTAAAAGATACTCTCTTAGGCATTACTCCTATATGTGTCATTTGATAGACACTAAGGATATTTGATTGCAAAGACGGTACATACAAAAAATTTAAAAAATATCCATTCTCAAGATCAATAGTACCTTGTCCTTCTGAAATGATGGTGGAGTCATCTCCCATATGGATGGGGATGGATTTTCTAGTATCCAAGGATGAGAAGGAGTCTCTTTCAGCCATCATGTGATTCAAAGCTCCAGAATCAATCAAGAGTGCTTTGTACTTTGAAGTGCTTGCCATGAGGGCATGACCTCTTTCATGTTGTGGTTCCCGATCTTGCTGATCTCTCCTCCGAAAGCTTTCTGGAAGATTGATGTGATTTCTCTCAAGGAGAGAGGTAGCTTCATTAAGCTTCTTCTTCATGCAGGCATGTTCATGGTGGAAGCCCTTCCTACAGTATGAACACTTGACTTTTTCCTTTCCATGATGCCCTTTTCCTTTGTTCTTCTTTGAGCCGGAAGACTCATCATGCTGCTGGTTTTCAACTTTAGGCTTAGGAGCTTCGAATTTAGTTTTTGGGTTCTTCTACTGCTTTCATTTACCCTTCATATCTTTGGGCCTCAAGACATGGAGGGATTGATCATGGGAGGATCTGATGATCCTCATCTGGACAAACTTATCATGTTCACTTGTTAGGGACTCAATGAAGGCATTGAGTGTAGGCATCTTCCATTTATGGGTTGTGATATTCCCCACATGGAATGTAGAGACAAAAAATAAATAATCAACTCCAAGTTTGGAGAGTATCATAAGGATGAGCTGATCATCCTCCTTCTTCACTTTGCATTGCTTCAACAGTAAGACAATGTGCTTGAACTTTGTGAAAAAATAATTCAAGGTCTCGAAATTGAAAGTATGGAGAGACATCAATTCATTTTCAAGCTGGTAAACTATCAAATCATCCTAATTTCCATACAGGGTTTCCAATTTGTCCCAAATTTCCTTTGGATTCTTCAATCCCGAAAGATGGAAAAGAAGATCCCGAGAAACAGAGAGGCACAAGAATCCGAATGCTTCATCCTTATTGTTCAAGAATCTATCTTTTTCTGTCACAGAAGAAAGCTCTTATTCAGTGTCCATAGTGACCTTATAGAGTCCTCTGGGACATATGTGGATCTCCATATCTCATTTCCATGAGTGGAAATTGAACAGATTCAAAAGATCTACGGAATAAGCCATCTGAATCTGCTGGAGCGAATGCTTTCACCTGTTAAAAACCTGAAAATCACAAAAAAAAGGGAAATGTAAGGTCATACATCCTGCACATTTTAGGATTTCATCATACCCAGCATAGTCAATCAAGTAAGCTTGATCAACAAGTTCCTTACTTTGGGTATTAAGTGGGAAGCCTTGGATTCCTGTGCAGTGTTGGATTTTTGAGCTATTGCTTAATTTTCATGCAAGATCTATCAAAAACCTTGTTTTTGAGAGATATGAGCTTCATACGACTATGAGCTCTGATACCATATTAATCTGTCACAGTAATCTAGGGACTAAAGCATAGTCTCATAAGAGATTCATAACAATAAGGCATGAAAATGGTGTAATGGAGCTACAAAATGAGTATCCGCTCTATATAATCAATAAAGAATGAGTAATACAATACAATGATCATGTTGCAAGCATGAATGAAAAATAAATTAGAATTCCCAAGGAGGACATTTGAATTGAATGAGTGAGTCTAGCTTAACTGAATGTAAGCCACAGTCAACACTCAAGTTTACCACTGATCAAAACCCTAATTGACTAAACTGAGCCCTAACTGAAGTCGGAGTGCAATAAATAACTAAGTCTAACTGAAAGTATCTTAGACACATGTCCTTGCAAGCCAAACAACAAGTGGTAGCGCATCAATGACTCCAATGAACCCCGATGAGGTTAACCGAAGTGTAACTGACTATCAAAAGTGGTTGGAGGTGCCCCTGTTGACTCCAGTTCATTAAATAATCAATAAATAATCAATTTAATGAAGGAAGGAACCTTCACTGCTCTTTTTAACTGATTGTAACCATCAGTTAGCAATATGGGGCATTAATGATACTTAGATCACCCTTGGAGTTTTCCAGTTAGCCTCCTTGACTGAAGGTAGGCATGGGTGTGATCTTGTTGATGTCATCTAGTGCTCCTGTGATGTCAATTAAGTTAATAAAACTTAGTATGGTGGTTTAATTAGGAAAAATTGACCAAAATGACTGTGTATGGTGTTAAATGTCTCCAACATGCTAAACCGGCTAGCTCATCCAACAGATTCCATGTAGACAGAGTATTTGGTCCATGAAAAGTTGTGCGACTAAGGAGGTGGTATGTGGATAGTTGAGGGAACAAAAATGACTATACTTGGAGGTTTGATCAACCACAACCAATATCAATGTCTTATCTACATATTTAGGGATCCCTTCAATGAAATCCATCGAAATATCTATGAAAATATGTGTAGGGATGGGAAAGGGTTTGAGCAATCCCGAAAGGAGTGTTGTTTCACCATTGTGACACTAACAGGTATCACATTAAGCAACCATTTGTTGAATTTAACTTTTCATCAGTATAACAAATTTGAATTTTAGGGGCAGTTGTCTTCCGCCTCCAAAAGTCACTTTTGGGGGCGGTTCTAACCCCCCCAGTCCAAAGGTGACTTTTGGGGGAGGTTCTAATGCCCCCCAAAAGTGACGTTTGGGGGAAGTTTTAAAGCCCCCAAAAAATTTAATTTTGGGGGAGGTTCTAATCCCCCCCCCCCCCCCCCAATTGACTTTTAAGGGCGGTTCTAAACCCCCCTCATATACACCTATGGGGGAATTTCCAACCCCCTCCCCCCAAAATCCCTTAATAGACACCTTTGGGAGTGGTTCAATCCCCCATAAAAGTATTTATTACAAAAATTTGGGGGTGGTTATAAACCCCTCTCATAGGTACCTAATGAGGCGCTTCAAACCCCACCTAAAACTATTTACAAACATTTGGGGGTGGTTATAAACCCCCTTCATAGGTACCTATGAGGGCGGTTCAAAACCATGTTAAAAGTATTTATTATAAAATTTTTGGGAAGTTATAAACCCCCCTCATAGGTACCTACGAAGGCAATTCAAACACCCCCTTAAAACTATTTACAAAACTTTGGGGGCGGTTATAAACCCCCCTTGAAGGTACCTATGGAGGTGGTTTGAAAGCCCCCTAAAATTCTTTACAAACCTTTGGGGGGAGATATAAACCCCCCTCATAGGTACCTACGGAGGTAGTTTGAAATACTCCCTAAAAGTCTTTACAAACCTTTGGGGGCGGTTATGAACCCCCCTCATATAAACTTACAAGGGGGGTTTTGAACCCCCCTTGTTGTAACATCCAAGGGCAGTTTTGAACCCCCAAGTAAATAACAGCTAATCATTGATATCACTTCCCATGTTTGATTAGGCATATGTAAACGTTGAAGTAACCATGGAGGATTGACTATGTCTCCTTTATTCTTTTGGAAAACCTAACATCCTCTTACAAATGTTTGAATATATTTATTTATTCCTCCCCACAATTTTTTTTTAATATTATTTGATATATTTTAAGGAATCTTAAATTCCCCACCACCATAGAGTTACACGACTCCATTAATATTCTTTGTTTCAAATTTGATTGAGAACATAAAAATATTCTACCCTTGTAACAAAGAATATCTCTCTTCAACTCCCACTGTTCCATAGAGATCTTTTTTTCTTTTAGATACTATATTTTCTATCCAATATTGTTGTCTTCTTCCCATTCATGGAAAGGTTCTACCAAACACATGAGAAGGAATATGTAGTGGAATATGAACTAGAGGCTTATATTTTGGGAAGGTCATCTATTACCACATTGCCCTTCTCTTATTTTTAAATGATTTCAAAATCAAACCCTTTCATTTTTTCTTTACATTTTTTTTTTCTCTTCTTGTTACAATCTTTTCTCCAAAAACTACTTTACAATGTATAGGTCCATTTTGACTTTAAAATGCCACCCGATAACATATTGTCTTCATTTCTTATTACATGTAAAATTATTTTCATTTCTTTTTCATATGTAGATTTAACGAAGTCTGTTCCCTTGAATTGCTTACTTTCAAAAGCTAAAGGTATGCCTTTCTGAAACAATAGTTCCAAATACTCATCCCAACACATCACATTAAACTATAAATATTTTACCAAAATTAGGATTGGCCAATAATAGTTGAGAATATGTTTCTGCCTAGATCCACTCATGAATGTGAGAAAAATCTTAACTCATTTAGAGAGGTCTTGAGGGAACGCCAACGAGTTGGGTGAAACTATCATGACAACACTCAACTCCTTTGTTTAGGCCATCTCCTAAATAAAATCCAAGGGAGGTAGATCCTAAGAAATATAAGGAAGGTCTCTTTGAGAAAAGAGACCTAGGAGTTAATAAAAGAAAGTAGGAACTTAATCTAGAAGTATATTTAACTAAGAAATCAACATTTGCAGTGACTAAAATGAGTAAATCAAAGCTTCAATATATATAAAATAGAGATAAGTTCTTTATCCATTGGGGGAAAAAAGGATACGATAGTAGAACTAGAAATACTTGCAAGCCACCCTATGCATTAATTTACTGGAAGAAAGGAAACTTATTTAATTAATAGAAAGTGAAAGAAACATCAAATTTTGAACTCCTTGGAGCTAGGATTTACTTTAGTTATTAAATGGAGGATCGACGATTTGTGAACCTGCTTGATGCATGGATTGGGTGTTATTTAATTGTATATTATTAAGGGTATATGGGATTTTCTGATATGCACAAGGTACATAGAAATAGGTCGAGATGTCAAGTATGGTACCACATGAAAATATGGGACTAGATCGGAGTCGCATGGAATGTCCAACATAGTATGGAAAATGAGGGTGTATCTTGATGGCCCCCAATGGTCACTACCTAGTGTGGTCCATCAATTATAGAATTTTCCAACGAAGTGATGATTATATAAATCTTTATTGATGTGAGAATACATATCTAGGGAGGATTAGTTTTAATTTTAGTTAATTCAAAGTGTTTATAATTAACCTTTAGATGGAATTAAGTGCATAATTACAACACAATCATGAATAAATGAGCATAATGGACTAGCATGCAATATTATTAAATTACAAAACAAAGAAGACTAAAAAATCTAAGATTAATTTTAGATAGGCAAAGGAAGTGTGGTATAATGTAAATTAGGAATTAGTATAGAGTTAGCATGAAAATTTAGATGGAAAAATTGAGACATGCAAAAAATGAGTCATGGGAGGTAAGGGGTGTGACACCACCACCCTGCTGGATTGGTTAAAAGCTCGAATAAGAGATTTTGAGAAGTTATTACTATTTTTACTTATGGCCACAATCAAACTTACGAGCTTATGGAATAGGTAGAGTGAAAAATTCAAACAATACTATCTTTTTACCAGCTTGAGCCAATCAAACCAAGGGGGAAATTGAGGTTGGCTTTTGGGATACAGGTTCACTATCCTAATTATGAAAGTAAAATTTAGAAAAAATAAACATAGTCTGGAATAGATCCATTTGACCTCCCCCAAATAGATTCTCAACCTGCCACAAAGAGTTATTCTAAAAAACAATGAAAGAGGAGGTTAGAATCTACAAATATAAATGGATGTAAGTATTCATATCATGATATTTTATATTTTTTCTAGAGTAGGAAGCATGATAAAATATGATAGCGAGACCAATTAGAATATTCTCTACACTAATTTACATCAACATTCAACCACATTCATGGACATACAAGTAGTCAAATTGGATTTTATTTCAATATCTATGCATAGATGTGCATTAATAGTTACATGCATGTATCTTTCGGTAACATGCACTAACATGAAAATGATTTTTTTCTAAAACTAGAAAATATATTCAACATTAATGATATATTTAAGTGCATGCAAGTATAATATCTAAAAACAGAATGTGAATTTGCAATCAAGAGATCAACTACAAGATATCATGTAATTATATGTAATTGGAAAAATGGAGATTTTTACTTGAGGATGGTAGAATGCAGAGGATGAATGTCCTTTAGGTAGGTAATGAATTTTCAAAATGTCGGACCGAGGACTACTAGTATGATTTATCCACCAAGTTTGGGAGGATACCTCAAGGATAATAACTCACTTCTTAATGCATGAGGACCTGAAAAAAAATCAAATTGGCAGATTGGATCTCCCTTCCTACTCCTTTAGGTGTAATCCTACAAGAAAAGGTTATATAAATCACCAATTGAAACTAAAAGAATGATTAAAATTAAGTTATATCATGTAGTATATAGAAAACCACAATAGAAAACTATCTAAAGATATTAACCATGGTTTTCTTCCAAATTAGCACCAAGTGTTGTATCCTTTTTAATGCCTAGTTTTACATACCAGATTATGTCCACATTAGCACCATGTTTGGAAACCACTTTAGTGCCCCATTTAGGACCCATTTTACTTCCACAATATCACCTCATTTTGATTCTCATTTAACTCCTTGGGTTGCTTCTTATTTTTCTTCCTCATGAATCCTGCATTTAGCTTCCCATTTAGCATCTAGTTTTGCTTTTTTGTTGGCTACTTTCTTAGATTCTAGTTTGGCTTCTACTTTTGCATCCAAAATAACACCAAAATTGAATTCCAAATTAGTGTCAAGTTTTGTGTCCAATATTGCTTCTATATTTGTGAGAAGCCTTTGAACTTCCATTTTAGCTTGTAGTTTTGATGCATATTTTGCTTCCTTATTAGCACCACATTATGCTTTCTATTTAGCACCTACAATTGAATCCAATTTTCCGCTAATATATTTATTATATCATATTATTATAATTATTTCATTAATTTCAATGGTTCTCATATTTCATTTACTTCACAGTTTTAAAATAACAAACTGAAACATTCAAATTAATTGTAGATATGTGTATTGAAATAATTGCATGGAATTTATGAATAAATTTAATACAAATGGAGAACATTCATAAAAAGTATAAATCCCATCATATATATATTAATTTTTCATCAAAAGATAATCGACAACTCCCAAAAATACAAATTTATAATATAATAATGATAACATCGTCCTTTTATTTCATCAAAAAAAGTAAAAATATAATACATCATCACACCAATAACCTCTCATATAGATCATTGTCGTAAGGTTAAAAGAACAAGTGAAGAATATATATAGTGAACATACCAATATGATAAGAAATAATTTTTTTATGTCCATATCTAGAAAAGTCAGAATGATAAAGGTAATCAAAGTTTATATGTCGACATGAATCCATTATACAAATCGATATGACCCATAATGTAATATGAAATTGGATCATCATAAAAATAACAATACATGTCTAGTAGCATGGAGAAAGTAAAAAACATTCACAATCTCAACATTAGCATCAATGAATACGACCACCGACATCATAATCATGATCATGGCCATTATCCTCATCATCATCACCTAACCCAACATTGTCTCCATCATCATATTCATATGATCCATCATCATTATCATCATTGGCTTTCTCTTGTACAATGTTAGCATAATATGGATCAGCATCCAAGCAATTATCTTCACCAGTTTTAATGAAACAACAAAAAAATAAATATAAATCATTAGTATTAATTTGATGACATAATGCATTATTTTGCTATATTGAAAATAGTGTTATAATTCATGCATTCTCGTGAGTTTACTAACCATCAATATAGACATAATCTAATCAAAGATAGTAATTTCAAACATATCAAGTGTATCCACAAGAAAGCACATAGTCTTGCATACACAAATATGTACACCATCGATTTTCAAGTCATAATAGAACAAGACATAAAGGTAATTAAAAATAGGGATCCTTGTGATTATATATAAAGTTAATAAAGATATGACATCAGAAATACTATTCGCTTTGAACAATTTTTTTTCGCAAAGTTTTTATGTCATTAAATGTATATATATAACACATAATTCAATCTATATCTTTAAGAGAATATTATCCATCGTTTTCATATCTCAATCAAGTTCATTAAGTGTTAACTTTGTAACCTCAAATCAAATTTAATATAACATGCTTTACAATATCCCCTCATAAAACATGACTAAATGAATATTATCATAGATATAGTTTTTAAAATGTTAATCATATCATTGGTCTAAAAGTCAAAGTATTTTTATTGGAATCATGGAATCCAAGTACCACTAGGGACACCCCTCTCTAATTATTACATGGACCAAACTTTTTCTAATTTAATGATGTTTGCAACTAGGGTATGCCCATCAACATTCAATTCAATTTTGCCTTAGAGGGTAATTTTTTTGAAAACTTTGTTGAATGAGGGTGTGGTCATCATTGTCATTTTGGCCTCACCCAAACAAACTCACAAGAGGATAGAGAACTCAATTCCATTGATGGGATTGGATTATATACCCTTAGGTCAAATTCCCCAAGTGTCTCTAGGTGGACCTCAGAAGCAAGTTGAAAGTCACCATACCTTGTAAAGTAAGACTCGAATGTAAATTTTATTTGTTATGTTGGAATCATGACATCCAAGTACTCCTAGGAACACCCCTCCATATGGACATCGCGTTTTCTATTTTGATTTTTTTCTGCAATTAGGGTTTGCAAAACAACATGCAATTCAATTTTGGAATTAGAGGGTAATTTTCTTAATAGTTTTCCAAACAAGGGTGTGGGCATCATTTTAATTCCCTTGGTGTGTTAAGCCCTTGACATATGTAGTGATTATCATTTTTATTTCTATGTGGAACTAGGTGCCTAGGATATTGACTATGGACATTATTATTATTATTATTATTATTATTATTATTATTATTATTTTTAATTAAGTAACTAGATCAACATGGACAACCAATGTGGTTGGGGGGTCATGGATCCCACATGTAAGGGGGTTGGGGTCTATGAGTTGTTTCTCTCCCTAATATTACTCTTCGGCCCCTATTTTTGGTTATTTTGGTTCATGAAGTCACTATTACTATCGCTTTGGGCCTTATTGACTAATGAACCCTCCTTGATTTGGTTTGATGAGTTTCTAACTCCTCCCTTGCACAAAGGCACCCTCATTGGCTATTTTTAGCTAGTGCATGTGAAAAGGGTAACTCCTTTTTTATGATGACTCATTTCTCTATTTGGGGAGAGGAATCTCATGCATGTGTAACTCCCCTCATGTTTTGTAACCCCCTCGCTAATTTGAGTTTTCCTCTTTGGTTTATATTTAACCTCTTATGTTTTGGGTAACTTCCATAGTGAGTTGGACTTATACTCTTGGAGTGGATTCAAATTTCTCTATATGAATTCGAATGGGCTCTTTTTTGGGATATCTCTTGGATAAATGGTCTCATGGAGAAGAAGAATTGTATGGATAAATATTGAAGGCTTTTTTGGGGGTGATATTTGAAAGGCCATAGTGAGCGTGGATAATCACAACTCACTAGGTAATGAATATTGAAGGCCTTGTAATGATGTATTAATAGTTATCTATGCTAGCGTGTTTTCTAGATAGATTTAAAAGATTAAAGACCTTGCATGAATATATGAAGAATTGATCTATTCAAGAGTGTTTCTTAGATAGGATTGATGTTTATCTATGCTAAAGTGTTGATTGGATATATCTTATTTTCTTTTATCAATGTGTATGATTGAGTTTCCTCTGATGGAAATATTATCCCAGAGTGTTTCCTCAATAGTTTGTGATTTATTAGTATAGTATGAGTTTCCTTTGATGGAAATGCTATACCAAAGTGTTTCATGGATAGTTTAAATTACTTTTCCTTTCTCAGAGAAATATGCTTTTTTGGAGATGGATATAATTGGAGATTTGCTTGGAATGAGCCTTAGAAGAAGAATCCATATGGTTTGGGTAAGCCATTTTTGATAATATTTGGATTACGAGACCTATTCCATTGCAGGAAGAGTGATGTTTCCAGTAAGAAACACTTTTTCTTTAACCAAAAATGGTTTCAATATGACTAAATAATATGTTGTTTACTATATTTTATTAATATGTGCTCATGGATCTGAATGGATTACGGACTATATGGATGTAGGTGGAAGCCATGAGATTTGATTATTTTTCGCTTTAGATGGAATCCTTGATATATGGATGTTTTTATGTTTGTATGGTTGTATATGATAACCAATGTATCCTATTCATTTGTTGTAGATTCATTTTTAATTTGGTAGCCAATAGATCTAAATTTTATTGGGGGTTATTAATATTCGATAGGTATTATTTATATATCTATTGAAACTGATTTTTATTATTGTTATATGGATTTGGGTGGAATCCATGATCTATGATATGTGCTATCATTTATATGTCTATAGATGGCATCCTTTTATGTGATTTTATTAACTTTTGTAAATCTAGTTTTACTAGTGCCGTAGAATTTGATATTGGTCTTAAATATGATGTTTATGTGGTTACATAGATGTGGGTAGAAGCCTATAGGCGCTGCGTGCAATGTAAAAATTCATTTTAAATTATATTCTTATATCTTGATGCATTCATTCTTTCATTCCTAGGATCGCATGTGCATTGGGAAAACTGATTTGCATTGGAGTTATCACATTTATTTTAATGGTTGAATGCTTATTCTTTTTGGCTTGATGGATTGATGGCATAGCCTTAGAAACCTTATGTCGCTATGCTTTGAATTGATTCAAATTTCCCCTGGTCATTTGGTGCATTTGTACTTAGTTTTGGGGTTGCATACGTTACAATCATGGTGATCTCGACCTTTCTTCAACACACATATAGGATGTTTCGACACACTATTTCATTCCTTCATTTTGTTTTTATTCTCTTGGTTCAAATTCCTCAGGTGTCTTTCAATGGAGTTGGGAAGTAAGTGGAAACTCTCCATAAGTTGATATAAGATGCATGAATGGAAAATTTCCAAATACATTGGAATTGTGACATTATATTACCACTAGGGGCACCCCCATCTAATGACCTCATGGACTGAACGTAGTATAGTTTTTTGATTTTTCGCAACTAGGGTTTTTCTCAATAACATGTAATTCATTTTCCTCATTAGAGGGTGATTTTTTGAATACTTTTTCGAGTGTGGACGTGGGAATCATGGTCATATCGACCTTTCCAAAAACTATTGCAAAATGCAACGACACTAAATTATGTTTCTCGGTTTGTTTTTTATTGCACTAGTTTAAATTTTCCAAGTTACACAAAATGACTTTTGGTAGTGAGTTGAAACTCCCCATAACTTAATAATTGAGGTTCATATGTTCAAACCATGAGTTCTATTGAAATTATGACATCAGAATAACACTAGGGACACCCTTATTGGGTGATTTCATGGAACAAATGTTGTCTATTTTGATGATTTTCACAACTAGGGTTTTTCTCAGTAACATGTAATGCAAGTTTTGCATTAGAGGTAAGGTTTTTGAAATATTTCTCGAGTGATGATTTTTGCAACTAGGGTTTGCTGAGTAACATGCAATGCAATTTCCTTGTTAGAGGGTGAATATTTGAAATTTTTTCTAAGTGAGGATGTGGGCACCATGACCATCTTGAACTTTCAAAAAAACTTGTAGAAGGTAACGAAACTCAATTCTATTTCTCAGTTTGGATTGTATGCCCTTAGTTGAAATATGCCAAGTCACCCCTGAATGGACTTTGGTCAAGAGTTGAAACTCTCCATAAATATATAAACTAGGCTCAGATGGAAAAATGACAATTTTGTTGGAATTGTGACATCGAAGTATAGATAGGGACACTTTTATACAATGAATTCATGGACTAAACGTTGTCTATTTTGAGGATTTTTACAACTAGGGTTTTCTCAGCAACATGCAATGCAATTTTTCATTAGAGGGAAAGTTTTTGAAAAATGTTTTGACTGAGCGCATGGGAATCATCATCATCTTGTCCTTACCCAAATAAACCTACACGAGGTTACAGTAGTTAATTCCACTGCTCAATTTGTTTTTATGCTCCCGATTGGGATTTTTTAAGTGCCCCTGATTAGATTATGGTAGCGAGTTGAAACACCATAAATTGATATGTGATTCTTGCATGGAAAGTTTTTCATCTTTGTTGGCAATGTGACATCATAATATAGCTAGGGACACCCGTATCCAGTCTTTTATCAGCAACATCTAATGCAATTTTTTCATTAGAGGAAAAGTTTTTGAAAAAATTTCCAGGTGAGGGAAATAAAAGTATGGTCATATTGTCCTTTCCCAAATTTTTTGTTAGGAGGTTATGGAACTCAATTTGATTGCTTAGTTTGGTTTTTGTGCCCCTGGTTTAAATTCCCCAAGTGTCCATGAATGGATTTTGGTTGCGAGTTGAAATTCACCATAACTCAATAACTAAGGCTAGGATGGACAAATCATTAGTTCCATTAGAATTGTGACATCAAAGTACCACTAGGAAACCCCTCTCTAGGGAATTCATGGATCGAATATTGTCTATTTTGATGATTTTTGCAATTAGGTTTTTGCTCAATAACATCTAATACAATGTTTTCATTGGAGGGTAAAATTTTGAAAAATGTGTCAAGTATTTATCTTCCTCTCCCATCGACCCAGGTTCATATCCTTAGTCAGAAACAAAATCCCAATATATCGTACAGACAAAGGAGGACACCTTTGAATGCACCTGTGAGGCATATGTAGTCTCACCTGAGATATCTTATTAGCAATTATCAGAACTAGGTTTCTGTTGTTATGTAGGGATATCTACATGTGCATTACTTTATCAAATTACTCAACTCAAGTTGGGGATTATACTTCTTATTCCTTTTCTATCCATTCAATATAATAGTCTAATTTCCAATCTACCCATATTGTAGTATTCAATATAACATCCTTATCACATATTCATCAAATAAGCGATGTAACACATACATATATGGGATTCTTCATAAAAATATGCATTGTGACATATTCGTATCTACTTATTCACAACATACATGCATTCATCATAAGCACATTAATCAATGACACATAGAGACAATAGTTAATGTGGGAACCCATATGGGAAAAAAAACAGAGGTGCTCTTCATCTAGCAAGAGAAATATTTTAGCACCTTTGTCTATGCACTTAGCTTGTAGACTCTTCTCTAGGTATTCTTTACAAATCATACAAAATTTTCTCCTCTCATTCTCTCAGGGCTTGGGACTATGTATTTCTTCTCTCCTTTACTCCTCTCTCAATACACACACAAACTTCACTAATCAACTAACCAACAACCAACCTCAATCCTGCACACAACTTGGTATTTCCCTTTCATAAGATTCTACCTATCTTAATCAATCGAATCTAATATGTTAGACGACATAATTCCATTTATATTTTCATACATTGAACTACAACTAAAAATAGTAACTATCGACCAAAAAATACAATTATGCTTTATTACCAAAACTGTGATTTATTCTAACTAACTCCTTACCCAGAATCAACCAAACTATCACTTCTAGTAGTTCTTCTCTTCTTCTGTCAGGGTTCCTTTCATCGCTGGTCTTTCTACGATAGCTTATGTTCCTTTGTAGACTCTTCTTCTATCGCAACTCTTTGTGTGACCGAAATATTTATCTTTACAAAAAAAATTATGGTCAAATTATGCTTAAATTGTCTTATTGACAATAGGCCCCCAACACTCACATGTGGCTCATCCCGAGCCACATTAGTATGAAACCTCCATTGTGACAACCTTACTTTGAAAATCCTAAAATATTTTAACTATCCACACAGTCTCCTCCCATACTTCTACTTTTGTCTTCTTCAAAATTTCCACAAGTTCAGAACCGATGTGTTCTGAAAGTTGTAAGTCTCGTTGACTATATTGTTTATTGTACTTTTTTGTGTACAGGTTGAATAATCCCTATAATGTTTTGTTCCTCTTCTTGTAGTTTTGTGACCCTATCAGACCGCTTTTGTTGTTTCTCATACATTGTTGTGATCTGTTGCTATAGCTTCTTCATGTCAACATCTTTATCCATTTTTCGACAGCTTCGTCATTTCACTCTTCAGCTGGTTCACCTATGTCTCAGTAGTGCACAACTATTCTGTGATTTCTTCAACTTGTCATTTTTGATTAAATCTTCCCACCTCTTAGAAACTTAGTCAACCTCTTTCACACAAAGTTCCTTCGCCTCTTCTATTCTCTTCGTAGATTCAGTTGTTTCTTTTCTTCTCTCATTCAGTACTTCTAGAGGTGTACTAGGTGTCACTTGTGCTTCCAACTCAACGAACTTCTGGCAAAAGTTTTCTACAATCTCACTAAGTCAAATTTTTTTTGATTCTACATACATCTCATGTGTAATTCCTTCATCAGTGAAATTGTTACAAGCAAGTGTTATGACTATGTCGAGCCTATTCTTGTTCCCCTCCAAAGTCTTAGCTTTATTCTATGTTTCTTTGACTTTTGTATTCATATTATAAACATTATTGTTTGATTCTCTAAATTCATTGACCAATATGCTGTCTTTGACCTTCATTTCTATGAATGTAGTTCTTCATCAACGGAAAAATATTTTTAGTGCACATAGTGATAGATTCAGTTAGAGGGGTGCAAAATTTAACTAGTACTCTGGGATGATAGGATTACTTTCAGAGGACGTCAGAACTACATACATACATACATACATACATACATACATACATACATACATACATACATACATATATATATATATATATATATATATTAAAAATGTTCTGGCACGTATGCTTCATGAATTTGATCATCATTCACTATCATGCACTTCTCCGCCACAAAACTTGGTTCCAAATTATCTTCCATTCTTTTGAATCCTTCGTAATTTATCCCATCGACACAGTCCAAGCCCTTTGCTGTCCATTTTTTCTTTCGATGAAAACAAAAGTTCATCGACATCACCTAATATGTATTGAGATTATTTTAACGTTGAGGATGAAGTCATGGGATCTTACCATTACTCATTGTTATCTAAACTCCTATTGAAACAGTCAGTTTTACTAATAGATACTTTTCATTTTTGTTGATTTTCATCTTAGGCGCATCAGCTAAACAGGGCAGAACATAGTTTGGCAGCATGCTCACGGAACCTAGTTCTTCAACTTCTGGTCTTGGTGTTGCTTCTTTCTTGCAACTACTATACCATTTCCTTTTTGGCATACCAGGTGGGTCTAGTCCTAACCTCACTTCAGGGATGAATGTTATATGTTCAACTTCATCTGTTACCATAGTCATTGATGGAACAAATGTGGCAGTGTCTTTCATGATGGTCGTAGGTGAAGGTGTCTCAACACTTGATTTTGCAACGATGCTTTTACTGGAGATAGAGATGACCATAATATGTGAAAAATTTCCTCAAATATTATAGTTGCAGACATTACTTAGTCAGGTGCAAATAGAATTAGCAAAAATTCGGTGCGAAGATATACATTCACTCGTTCAATTTGTCTTTCCTTCACACGAGCGGTCAATAATTGGAAAGTTGGAAGCAATTTCTGTCACATGGGGCAATTGTTTGAATCATTATAGGAAAAATGTCATTCATCCATCACTTTGTTTGTCACTTTAGTGGTAGTTATTATGCAGTAATGACAAAAAGGACCAAAAAGTACGTCGCCAAAATCTCTCGCATCCTCAATTTAACTACGACGAGCTATCTTTTTTCGACCAAATTCCATGATTCGAAAGGAATTTTCTTCCTGCAACCAGGATTCAGTCATTCACACCTTTCTTTCCTTTCCAACCAATGGAGATTCTTTGCGACCTTTTTCCATCTTCAACAGGTAGATATTCGATGAACATTTTTTCTTTACCTACAACTCAGAGGAATTCTGTGACCAAACAACCATATTTGTTACAGAACTAATAGTTATAGTTCTACGTCTTTTTTTTTCTTTACAGCCGACCAAGTCACAATTATCTTGGTACGTGCTTAGATGAATTCCATTCACCAATCCTTTGAACGATGTTCCATCTAATTTTTGTAGTTGTACTGAGTCTCCTTAAGTGATTTTAATGAAAACATACACCCCAGCCAATGTGTTTTTAGCTTACCAGGGTAAATAAAAAACTTACTGTCATCTAGGAGGACAAGTCCTCCGACCAGAAAATGTTTATTCTTAATGTGGCAGTCATGCCATACTTTATGTCATGCCTTATCAACATTTTGGTGATAACCTGCAGCAAAACATTCTTCCTCTAATTGTACAATATGCGATAATATTTCTTCAACAACACTGACATTAGTCATTTCATTACTTGTAGCAAGTCTTAGACTAGTTACAATGTATTCCATCAAACTAAAAACCTATTGCCCATATACTAATAGGAATGCAGTTTGGTGTGTCAACTTCTAACAAGTTGTATGATATTCCCACAGTACCACAAATTTTTTATGGTCCCAATCATCTCTTTGAACATTGGAAATATTTGTTAATGCATTCTCGAGGATCTTGTTGAATGCCTCGACAACACCATTCACTTGTGGGTGATTTAATGTAGTCTTCTATGTTGGATTTGGAATTCTTCAGTAAACTCTTCGATTATCTGATTGACAAAATGTGTGCCCTGATCACTTATCAAAATATTTGGGCATTCGAATCTAGTCACAACAGTCCAATCCTTTACTGGTGTTTCTTCAACCCATCTAGTTAGTTAATCTGTCGCAACAATAGTGTATCTTGCATTCGTTCGCTTCCCTGGTGGATTAATAGGCCTGAAAAAATGAAACTCCCATTTTTCAAATGGCAGCATAGTTATCTGAGGTAGTAGTGACATTTCATCTCTCCGCAACAACTTTTCGATTCTTTGAAAGATATCTATCTTGCAAAAATATTCTCTAGCATCCACATGCAAACAATGCAACAAATTTGACTTTTAGGGGTGGTTGTGTTCCCCTTCCAAAAGTCACTTTTGGGGGTGGTTTTGGATTTGGAAGCGGACTTTACAAAACCAACCCTAATAGCATCGACGCTAAAAGTTTTAAATTTTAGGGGCGGTTCTAGAAGAGATCAAAAACACCTCTAAAAGAGACTTTTGTGGGTGGTTCTAAACCCACCCCCAAAAGTGACTTTTAGGGGCGGTTCTAAAGCCCCCCCAAAATAGTGTCTTTTAAGGGCGGTTCTAAACCCCCCTCATAGACACCTATGGGGGTGGTTCCACCTCCCTCCCCAAAAAGTGCTTATTATAAAACTTCAGGGGCGGTTACAAACCGCCCTCATAGGTACCTATAGGGGCGGTTTCAAATCCCCCTCGTAGGTACCTACAAGGGAAGTTTCAAACCCCCCTTGTAGGTACCTATGGGGGCGGTTCGAAATCGCCCCTAAAAGTATTTATTACAAAAATTTGGGGGCAGTTATACCACCCCCTTGTAAGTACCTACGGAGGAGGTTTGAAATCCCCCTAAAACTCTTTACAAACCTTTGGGGGTGGTTATAAACCCCCCTCATAGTTACATATGGGGGAAGTTCAAAACCCCACTAAAAATTCTTTATTACAAAACTTTGGGGGCGGTTAGAAACCCCCCTCATAGGTACCTATAGAAGCAGTTCAAAACCTCCCCTAAAACATTTTACAAACCTTTGAAGGCGGTTATAAAGCCCCCTCCATAGGTACCTACATAGGTTGTTCAAAACCCCCCTAAAACAATTTACAACCCTTTGGGGGTGGTTATAAATCCCCCTCATAGGTACCTATGGAGGTGGTTCAGAACCCCCCTCATATAAACTTAGAAGGGGTGTTTTGAACCCCCCTCGTTGTAACATACAAGGGAATTTTTTAACCCCCCTCATAGTGACATATAAAGTCAGTTTAGAAACCCCCTTGTAGCCATAATAAAATATATTTTATTTAAAATATAATTATTGCAATATCATTAGGGAACAAAGGAATCAAACCTTCAACCTCATGCTTGTAAAGAAGGCGATATTCCATTGATATAGAACCATTTAAGAATTGGTGAAAGGGGAAATATTAACACCAAGATTGAATCATTTGTAATTCTAAGAAAAGACTAAGAATTAGAACATTGTTTCTCACTTGAGTGGCCTAAGGAAGTAATCTGAATGAAGGAACAAAGTGCCAACTAAGGATGCCTCTTATGACTTGTATCTAGTTCAACAAAGGATAAAATTTTCTTTTAAAGGAGGAAATGCTCAAAATACACTATAGACATAGGAGATGAGTTTCATATACAAGCCAAACAATGCAATGGAGAATGATTCACATGAAGTGGATCCTAGTTCTAGAGCATAGAATAGTCTTACCCCATGAAAGTAGAAGTTTCGAAGTCTACAATTTTGAAATAAGAATATAATCTAAATTCTTATTACACTTTCATTGAATAGTCTTCCCTCGTGAAAGTAGGAGTGCAATAATACAAAATTTCAAGTCAAACATGCACTTGTAAATAAATTGATTTTAAGAATTTGTTGCGTAAATAATATCCAGCAGAGAGACAAGAGAAAGGATTTGTTACACTCTTTTTTCGTAAAATGTGATTGGATCAAGATATCTATATAAATGACATGCTGACAATAGAAGCCTTGTGGATGGCATATTGAATCTTCTTGGGGGCTTGGGAAGGGTTATATTTGTTTGGTGCTTGGATATAAATAGGTATCCCAGTGTATGTTGCTAAATGGTGATTGAATGATGGCGAGTGCAACAACCAATGTCCAATCCATGTGAGACAAATTTTCCAGGCCCAAGGCTTTACCAAAATTCGAAAGAAATTCTTTGAGGTTCCTGGCTTCTTGGACCGAGCGGTACCCCATCATCATGGTATCGTACACAAATATTTGATGAGTTTGTTTATCTTCCTTTCCATGAACTCTTATCCCTCTAAGATCGATTTTGTCTTGTAATGATGAAATTGACCTTCCCAATCCTTCAACCATAAGAATCAAGAGAAAAGGGAATAAGAGATTTCCCTATATTATCCCCCTCAATGGCTTGATGAGACCTGACGAAACTCCATTTACCATAATGGAGAATAAGGATGAGGAAACTAAGTTCATTATCCACTCAACCCACTCAACCTAGAAACCAAAAGTTGTTAGCATACTTCTGATAAATTGCCAATTAATTTTGTCATAGGATTTAGCTATGCCCAATTTCACCATCATTCTCGGGATTTTCTTCATTTTAATAGAATGAAGCATTTCATGGACCAAGATGATACCACCCATTATTAGTCGACCATCTACAAACCCTGACTGTTCTAGGGAGATCAAGTAGGGTAGGAGGGGTTTGAGTCTATTCACAATCACCTTAATGATGATTTTGTGGATTACATTGCACATGCTTATGGGTGTAAATTTGTCTGGAAAATCGCCCCCTTCACACTTTGGTATGAGAGTGAGAAAGGTAGCATTGAACCCTCAAAAAATATTCCTTAAAACCATGGAATCTTATACTATATTTGAAACTTCTAGCTTGATGAGATCTTACAAATGATGAAATAAGTTCATCGTGAATCCATATGAGCCCATATAGGCCCAGGAATTTTCCCTCTTCCACCTAGAAACAACTTCATCTACCTCAACGAGGGAGATAGGATTCATTAGTAGTTCATTTGTTCTTGGGAAACAAGAGAAAGGATGTGCCTTGTTATTTGATCAATGTCTTTCCCCCCTGTGTCCTGTCTTGGTTCAAACATTATTTCCTTGAAATGATAATTCAGGGTTATTTCTATTTCTTCCCCGGTTTCCATCCTCCCCCTGGAATTATTAATTGAGAATATTTCGTTATGAAATATGTTCTTGAAATTTTTTTATTTCTATGCCACACTTTTAGCCTTCAATTCCTTGATTTTTCATGCCAAATAATTTCTTCTTGCCTTTCCCTCTCCTCAGTTTTTGAACAGAGGCTAAATTACAGTGCTGACTTCCAACCTTTCTGGGTGATTTGATTTATCACTCTCGCCCATCAAAAGAACCAGAAGTTCCCATATTTTAAACCATGCGATCTTCCCACTACTACTACCCCTTGTATATCTGAAGCTTGTGAGCCTGCTCTT
Organism: Pseudotsuga menziesii; assembly: GCA_001517045.1. Classification (NCBI taxonomy): domain Eukaryota; kingdom Viridiplantae; phylum Streptophyta; class Pinopsida; order Pinales; family Pinaceae; genus Pseudotsuga; species Pseudotsuga menziesii. Next base: position 571,045 of record LPNX011158072.1, read on the forward strand.
ATTCTGTTTGTCGCAGTATCATCATCAACATTGAAAGGATAGTGATGGGGATATTTGGCCGTCTCTTGATCCATAGGTAAATTTTCCTCCACATTTCTCTTTACACCCAATTCCTTTTCCAATTCATGTTTATTGCATTCTATCAGTCAATGCTGCAGTAACTAATTTGCAGTTTTATATGATATTTTTTTGTTGTTGTTGGTCATGAAGTTCAATGTTCATGGTTATGGGTTTGTAAAGAAGAGATTATAATTTACTGTAAGTGGGGTATTATTTTTATTCATTTTATTACAGGAGCCCAGGGAATCCTATGGATTCCTCCAGGAGTCGTATTCGTCAGTTCATGGAGTCCGACTTATTGCAGATTTCAAGCCAGTGGAACAAACTCAGGAGCCCTCAGAAGAAGACAACCCTGTTAAATGTCCAAATCCTCAGTTCCCCATTCATCATGTAAGTATATTCATATTCATAATCTCCATTTCTTAGCCTCTGAATTTGTAAGTATGTTCTTTAGTTTCTACCAGTGAGTGGGGTCATATGACCTTCGTTTCGAATGCTATATATATGGATTTTGCATATAATATAGAAGCTTTAAAAATGAATTTTTATTAATGTAATAAAATAATACTTAAAATGTTGGGACAAAGTTGTTGATAAATCTTCGGAAAATAGAGGTTTCAAAATGTAACGGGGAGTTTTGGTTTATCGATGGTCTCATCATTTTATGATGTTTTTGTGTATATGACTGGCATATGACTTGGAGTTTATATATCTATGTGATGGTTGTTTTGATGGTGTATGTGTTAACTATTTTGTTGACTATTTGGATAATTGTTTTGAGTGATTAGCTTTGTTAGACTGATCGATTTATTGATGTACTTTTTTATTCTCAATAAATAATATAAGTACAGTTTTTTTTTCTCTTCCAAAAAAACTAATTAATTAGATCTATAGTATGTTGTAAACTCACCAATATAGAACTAAATAAGAAAAAGTTAAACTTTTGAAAGACAAGCAAACAAAATATTGAAAACAATTAGAATGGAAGCTCAAAACAATATTTCTAAATCTGTTGTAAATTCACCAATATAAAACTAAATAGCAAAAAGTTAAACCTTTGAAGGGAAAGTAAAAAGATAAACCTTTAAAGGGCAATAAAAGAAAATATTCAAAACAATTAGAATGGGAAGGTCCTTTATGGCCAGGATATTATAATTTATATCACATTAGTCAATAATCGGTGTGTGCTTTAGAAATAGACACTTGAATCATTCAATGATAAGAATTGTTTCGAATCATTCAATGGTAAGAATGATTCAACACACAGAAATGAATTGTTTTATTTTAGGTTTTATAAAATAAAATTTACCATACTATCTAAATATATGTATAATTTTTTTAAGGAAACATTTTCCCCAAAATTTCTGGACAATGTCCATGACTATATGTTCCCATTCTTATATAAATTTCCATTCTAAGGCCAAAGTTTTTTTCCAGTTAAAAATTAGCAAAAGAATAGAAGTTTGAACATTCCACACACAAATGAAAACCTTAAAACACGATCTTCCCCAACACATAGAAATGAAAACCTTAAAACACTATCTACCCCAAAATACATGGGAAGAATTCGAAATAGGATCTGCCCCAAAATACATGGGAAGATATTGAAATGGTACCCACTGTGTATCTATTCTTTGTTTTGTGAAGTGTTTTATTTCAGGTTTGATATAATAAAATTTACCATACTATCTGGATGTATGTATAATTTTTTTAAGAAAACATTTTTCCCAAAATTTGTGGACAATGTCCATGACTATATGTGTATTTTTTTTAAAGAAACAATTCCTCATACAACCGAGCTTCTCCACTTTTGTTGGATGGCATTCTTCATTGCAATTGGTTGTTGAATCGAGAAGACTTGAACTTGATTCCATAATAGGGAAATCACTTGAGATAACCTTTATGGAACCAAACACCTAATAATATTGGCAACAATCGGTTAAGCTCACCTCTTTAACTATATGTAAGTAAATTTATTTCAACTTGAAATTTTTTAAGCACAAAAAAGTTTTTTCTACCTTAGTTTTTCCTTAAACACCCATAAACATTAAAAAAGTGTAAGGTTTGAGGTGCTATGATTTCATGTAAGGTTTGTAGTTACACCAAAACCTGCAGATGTTGATGAACATTTGAAACCGAGCACAAGGCCCTATCACAAGGTGTGGCTCTTAGTCCACATTTTTTATATTCTCAAAGGTACTGGGATTATACCATGATGTTGTAACGATACTCCAAGTAAATGTTTTATCCATTAAATAGGTGAAAATTCATCTTAAGAGATTTACCCTATAATGAAAGTTATTAATAAATACCCGTCTTACTATATTGACTTTTTTCTTTATAACTATGAAAACTTTTTGTTTTATTTTGATAGTGTTGGAATTTTTTCATCTCTATCTTTGGAAAGTACATTTGACACTTCAACAAAGCTAAGAGATAAATAAATCTCACTTCTATATATTTGTATATTCATTAATCTAGTTGATACAAACCTCTATACCTCATGTATTTTAGATCTAAACTTATTTCCTTTTCTTTATCATGTTAAAACTTACTACTTTACACTAGCAAAGATTCTCAAATGCAGTGGTCTTTATATTACTTTTTTGTTTATGTTGTTGTATTTTGTATGTTGCATATAGTAGCTAAATAATTTACCAACTCTTCTAAACAAATCATCATTGCAACCCATCCAGCTTCTCAATTTTTGTTGGATGGAATTCTTCTAAACAATTCATCTTATCCACTTTTGTTGGATAGCATTCTTCATTGTGGCTTGCCGTTGAATCCAAAAGAATTAAACTTGATTCTAGAAGAATTGAACTTGATTCCATAATAGGATTAAGCTAACCTATACAAGATAGAATGCCTATACAAATTAATATCCTTTATGATATGTTGTAGGTAGAGTGACCATGATGTAACTTAACACTTATTTGCTCCATGTTTGTGGAATGGAGGTGCATCTCCAAAATTCCTATATTCATGGAGATTCTTTATCCTTGTTTTTATTGTGGGTTTTTAAATGGTTTTATTTAGCCTATTTTTTTTGCAATTTCTTTTCCAACAGGTTTTTTCATTCACTCACTCTTGATTGCACAATCTTTTATTTTTGTGTTCTTTTAATATATATTTCAATAATACAGTAAATTTCCTCTGTGTTTTTTGCATCCAAATTTTTCTTTAACATGAAATTTCACTGTAGATGTTTGAATTCACTTTAAAGAAGAAAGGATCCATCAACATCTTGAAAGAATTTGATGTGATGTTGATAAGACATGAATTCCATTTGATCTCTATCATCATTCATCGATTTGATGTGGTGTGCTAGTAATAAATAAAGGATAGGACCTTAACATAACCACCCTCTTTTAAAAGGGTTTTCCCTCAAAGCTTGTAATTGAGGACGTTTCTTCATGAATTGCTCATTTTTTCCTTATAACTTTATTTGGAGTCATATTATTGTACTTTATTATGTACATTATAATGGTTCTATTTTGAAGAGAAAAAAATTGTTAAGCTTTTTTTTGTTAAAGAATCAACTTCCTTATTCTTCTAACTTTTGAAATTTAATTTTCATAGGCATAGTTTACCCCAAACCCATTTTTACGAAATATAAATGAAAAAACTTATGAATGTGAGAAGGAAAGTCTAACTCATAAGCCACTTCTTCAATCTTGTGAAGTATCTTGGCAAGCCAATAAAGTTTAGAGCTAGTTTCTGATTCTTCTTTTGTTCGAGAGTGGATTGCTTATAAGGTTGTAGTCTTAAAAATACCCAATCACCCTCCTTACTATGTATTTCACTTCAATGTTTATTTTCTTGTTGCTTCATTCTATTTTGGGCCATTTGAAGGTTTTATCTAAGATTTTGTAAATTTTTTTAGTCTTTTCCATATATGAGTCGATTTCCTATAATTAGGAATGATCTTGCAAAAGGGATGTGACACTATCAACTTGATACCGATAAATAAATTCAATTAGAGAAATCTTAGATGTGTGATAGGTGGTATTATACCACCATTATAATAGAGGAAACAAGTAGACCTATTGATATTTCTTGTCTGAAAAATAGCAATGAAGATAACCCTCTAAACATTTGTTATCTATTTCGATTTGACCATCTGTTTGTGGAGAATATGATTATATCATAAGTAGTGTTGTTCCCCTTAAATTTCATAACTCTTTCCAGAAATTTCCTATGAATTTTTTATCTCTATCACTTTTTACTACTTTAGGAGATCCATGAATTCTATGAATTTTATTTGTGAACAAATTTTCCACTTGGATTGTAGTATATGTATTTTGAATTCCACAAATATATTCATATTTTGTGAATCAATCCACGACCATAAAAATGAAATCGTTACTTGTTATTTTTGTAAATTTTTAATTAAGTCTATTGATATCACTTCCCATCTTTGATTAGGCATGTGTAAAGGTTGAAGTAACCATGGAGGATTGGCTATCTCTCCTTTGTTCTTTTCGAAAAACTAACATCCTCTTACAAATGTTTGAATATATTTATTCATTCCTCACCCAATTTTTTTTAAATATTATTTGATATATTTTAAGGACTCTTAAATGCCCCACCACCATAGAGTTATGTGAATCCATTAATATTCTTTGTTTCAACTTTGATTGAGAACATAAAATTTTCTACCCTTGCAATAAAGAATATCTCTCTTCCACTCCCACTATTCCATAGAGATATTTCTTTCTTTTATATATTGTATTTTCTATCCAATATTGTTGTCTTCCTTCCATTCATGGAAAGGTTCTACCAAACACATGAGAATGGAATATGTAGTGGAATATGAAGTAGAGGCTTATATATGGGGAAGGGAATCTACTACCCCATCACCCTTCTCTTATTTGTAGATGATTTCAAAATCAAACCCTTTGATTTTTTCTATACATCTTTGTTTCTCGTCTTGTTACAATCTTTTCTCCAAAAAGTAATTTACAATGTAGAGGTCCATTTTGACATTAAAATTCCTCCCAAGAACATATTGTCTCCATTTTTTATTACTTGTAAAATTATTGTCATTTCTTTTTTATAGGTAGATTTCACGAAGTCTTTTCCCTTGAATTGTTTACTTTCAAAAGCTAAAGGTATGCCTTCCTACAACAATAGTTTTAAATCCTCATCCCAACACATCACATTCAACTATAAATATTTTACCAAAATTAGGCTTGGCCAATAATAGTTTAGAATATGTTGCTTTCTAGATCCACTCATAAATGTGAGAAAAATCTTAACTCATTGAGAGCGTTCTTGAGGGAACGCGAACGAGTTGGGTGCATGTGTCATGACAACACTCAAGTCCTTTGTTTAGGCCATCTCTAAAAAAAAATAAAAGGGAGGTAGACCCTAAGAAATCTAAGGAAGGTTGCTTTGACAAAAGAGACCTAGGAGTTAATAAAAGAAAGTAGGAAATTAATCTAGAAGTATATTTAACAAAGAAATCAACATTTGCAGTCACTAAAATGAGTAAATCAAAGCTTCAATATATATATATATATATATATATATATAATAAAGGTAAGTGCTTTAGCCACTAGGAAAAAAGGATATGATAGTAGAACTAGAAATACTTGCAAGCTGCCCTATGGATTAATTTACTAGAAGAAAGGAAAGTTATCTAATTAATAGAAAGTGAAAGCAAAGTCAAATTGTGAACTCGTTGGTGCTAGGATTGACTTTACTTGTTAAAAGGAGGATTGCGGATTTTTGAACCTTCTTGATGCAAGGATTGGGTGTTATTTACTTGTAGATTATTAAGGGGAGATGGGAGTTTCTAATGTGAACAAGGTACATAGAAATACGTCTAGATCTCAAGTGTGGTACCACATGAATATGGGACTAGATCTGAGTCACATGGAATGTTCAACACAGTAAGAAAAATGAGTGTGTATCTTGATGGGCCGCAATGGTCACTACCTAGTATGGTCCATTAGTTACAGAATTTTCCCACGAAGTGACAATTATATAAATCTTTATTGATGTCAGAATACATATCTAAGGAGGATTAGTTTTAATTTTAGTTAATGCGAAGTGTTTATAATTAACCTTTAGATGGAATTAAGTGAAGAATTAAAACACATTCATGAATAAATGAGCATAATGGACTAGCATGAAATATTATTAAATTAGAAAACAAATAAGACTAAAAAATATAAGGTTAGTTTTAGAGAAGCAAAGGAAGTGTGGTATAATGTAAATTAGGAATTAGTAAAGAGTTAGCATGAAAAGTTAGATGGAAAAAATGAGGCACGGGGGGTAGGGGGTGTGACGCCGCCAACCTACTGGGTTGGTTACAAACTTGAATCAGGGATTTTGAGAAGTGATTACTATTTTTCCTTATGGCCACAATCAAACTCACGAGTTCATGGAATAAGTAGAGTGAAATTCAAAAAATACCATCTTTTTACCAACTTGAGCCAATCAAACCAAGGGGGGAATCAGGTTGGTTTTTGGGATGCATGTTCACTATTTTAAATATGACACTAAAAATTATAGAAAAGAAACAAACATAATCTGGAATAGATCCAATTGACCTCTCCCAAATGGATTCTCAACCGGCCACAAAGAGTTAGACTAAAAAACAACGAAATGAGAGGTTAGAATCTACAAATCTAAATGGATGCAAGTATTCATATCATGATATTTTATATTTTTATAGAGTGGGAAGAATGATAAAATATGATAGCGAGACCAAATGGAATCTTTTCTACACTAATTGACATCAACATGCAACGGCATGCATGGACATACAAGTAATCAAATTGGATTTTTTTTCAATATCTATGCATCGATGTGCATTAATAGTTACATGCATGTATCTTTCAGTAACATGCACTAACATGAAAATGATTTTTTTCTAAAACTACTCAAGATATTCAACTTTATTGATATATTTAAGTGCATGCAAGTATAAGATCTAAAAATAGAATGTGAATTTGTAGTCAAGAGATCAACTACAAGCTATCATGTAATTATATGTAATTGGAAAAATGGATATTTTTTCTTGAGGATGGTAGAATGAAGAGGATGAATGTCCTTTAGGTAGGTAATGAAGTTTCAAAATGATGCACCAAGGACTACTAGTATGATTTATCAACCAATTTTGGAGGATCTGTCAAGAAATTGTTATATAAAACACCATATGAATTTGAAAGAATTCTTAAAACTATGTTCTATCATGTAGCATATAGAAAACCACAATATAAAACTATCTATTTATATTAACCCTATTTTTCTTCCAAATTTGCACCAAGTGTTGCATCCTTTTTAATGCCTACTTTTACATACCATTTTATGTCCACATTAGCTCCATGTTTGGAAACCACTTTAGTTCCCCATTTATGGCCCATTTTTACTTCCACAATATCATGTCATTTTGATTCCCGTTTAACTCCTTGGGTTGCTTCATATGTTGCTTCCTCATGAATGTCGCATTCAGCTTCCCATTTAGCATCTAGTTTGGCTTCTTTTTTGGCCACTTGTTTAGATTCTAGTTTGGCTTCTACTTTTGCATCCAAAATAACACCAAAATTGAATTCCAAATTAGCGCCAGGTTTTGTGTCCAATATTGCTTCTAGATTTGTGACAACCTTTAAACTTCCATTTTAGGTCCTAGTTTTGATTAATATTTTGCTTCCTTATTAGCACCACATTACGCTTTATATTTAGAACCTAGGATTGAATCCAATTTTCTTCTAATATATTTATTATATCATATTATTATAATTATTTCATTAATTTCAATAGTTCTCATATTTCATTTACTTCACAGTTATAAAATAACAAAATGAAACATTAAGCAAAAGTAGTAATCTCATCATATATATTAATTTTTCTTCAAAATATAATCGACAACTTCCAAAAATACAAATTTATAATATAATAATGATAACATCGTCATTTTATTTCATCAAAAGAAGTGAAAGTATGATACATCATCACATCAATAACCTCTCATATAGATGATTATAGAAGGGTTGAAAGAACAAGTGAAGAATATATATAGTGAAAATACCAATGTGATAAGAAATTTTTTTATTATGTCCATATCTAGAAAATTCAAAATGATAAAAGGTAATCAAAGTTTATATGTCTACATGAATCCATCATACAAATCGATATGACCCATAATGTAATATGAATTGGATCAGCATAAAAATAACAATACATGTCTAGTAGCATGGAGAAAATAATAAAAATTCACAATCTCAACATTAGCATCAATGGCTACGACCACCAACATCATAATCATGATCATAATCATTATCCTCATCATCATCACCTAACCCAACATTGTCTTCATCATCATATTCATATGATCCATCATCATTATTATGATTGTCTCTCTTGTACAATGTTAGCATAATATGGATCATCATCCAAGTAATTATCGTCATGACTTTTAAGGAAACAACAAAAAAAAATATAAATCATTAGTATTAATGTCATGACATAATGCATTATTTTGTTATATTACAAATAGTGTTATAATTCATGCATTCTCATGAGTTTTCCAACCATGAATATATACATAATCTAATCAAAGATAGTAATTTCAAACATATCAAGTGTATCCACAAGCAAGAACACACTCACACATACACAAACATGTACACCATCAATTTTCAAGTCATAATAGAACAAGACATCAAGGTAAATAAAACTAGAGATCCTTGTGACTAAGTATAAAGTTAATAAAAATATGACATCACATATGCTATTCGCTTTGAACATTTTTTCTCCCAAAGTTGTTATGTCATTAAATATATATATAAATATAACACATAATTCAATCTATATATTTAAGAGAATATTATCCATGGTTTTCATCTCTCAATCAAGTTCATTAAGTGTTAACTTTGTACTCTCAAATCAAATTTAATATAACATGCTTTACAATATCCCCTCATAAAACATGACTAAATGAATATTATCGTAGATATAGTTTTTAACATGTTAATCATATCATTGGTCTAAAAGTCACAAAGCTTACAAAGTTTCATTGGAATCATGGCATCCAAGTACCACTAGGGAAACCTCTCTCTAGTGACTACATGGACCAAACTTTTTCTAATTTGATGATGTTCGCAACTAGGGTATGCTCATAACCATTCAATTCAATTTTGCATTAGAGGGTAATTTTTTTGAAAACTTTGTTGAATGAGGGTGTGGTCATAATGGTCATATTGGCATTTCCAAAACACACTCAGAAGACATTAGAGAACTCAATTCCATTGTTGGGATTGGATTTTATACCCTTGGTTCAAATTCCTCAAGTGTCTCTAGGTGGACTTGGGAAGCAAGATGAAAGTCACCATACCATGCAAAGTAAAACTTGAATGGAAATTTTATTAGTTATGTTGGCATCCTGACATCCGGGTACTCCTAGGAACACCCCTCTCCATATGGACATCAAGTTGTCTATTTTGACTTTTTTTTTGCAACTAGGGTTTGCACAAAAACATGCAATTCAATTTTTGAATTAGATTGTAATTGTTTTAATAGTTTTCCAAACAATGGTGTGGGAATCATTTTAATTTCCTTGGTGTGTTAAGCCCCTTTACATATGTAGTGATTATCATTTTTGTTTCTATGTGGCACTAGGTGCCTAGGATATGGACTATGGACATTATTATTATTATTATTTATTTTTAATTAAGTAACTAGATCAACATGGACAACTAATGTGGATAGGGGGTCATGGATCCCACATTTAAGGGGGTTGGGGTCTAGGCGTTCTTTCTCTCCCTAATATTACTCTTTGGTCCCTATTTTTGGGTATTTTGCTTCATGAAGTCAGTATTACTATCGTGTTGGCCTTATTGACTACTGAGCCCTCCTTAATTTGGTTTGATGAGTTTCTAACTCCTCTGTTGCACAAAGGCACCCTTATTGGCTATTTTTAGCTAGTGCATGTGAAAAGTGTAACTCCTTTTTCATGATGACTCATTTCATTGTTTGGGGAGAGGACTATCATGGATGTGTAACTTCCCTCATGTTTTGTAACCCCCTCTCACTAATTTGAGTTTGCCTCTTTTGGATAGATTTAACCTCTTATGCTTTGGGTAACTTCCATAGTGAGTTGGAGTTAGACTCTTGGAGTGGATTCAAATTTCTCTATATGAATTCGAATGGGCTCTTTTTTGGGATATCTCTTGGATAAATGGTCTCATGGACAAGAAGAATTGTATGGATAAATATTGAAGGATTTGGTGGGGGTGATATTTGAAAGGCCATAGTGAGCGTGGATAGTCACAACTCACCAGGTAATGAATATTGAATGCCTTGTAATGAGGTATGAAGAGTGATCTATGCCAGCATGTTTTCTACATAGATTTAAAAGATTAAAGAATTTGCATGAATATATGAAGAATTGATCTATTTCAGAGTGTTTCTTGGAAAAGGTTGATGTTAGATATATTCTAGAGTGTTGATTGCATATATCTTTTTTTTTTTTTGCAATGTGTATGATTGAGTTTCCTATGATGCAAATAATATCCCAGAGTGTTTCCTGGATAGTTTGTGATTGGTCAGTATAGCATGAGTTTCCTATGATGGAATTGCTATACCAAAATGTTTCATGGATAGTTTAAATTACTTTTCCTTTCTCAAAGAAATATGCTTTTTCAGAGATGGAAACAATTGGAGATTTGCTTGTAATGTGCCTCGGAAGAAGAATCCATATGGTTGAGGTAAGCATTTTTTTATAATTTTTGGATCATGAGACCTATTCCATTGCATTCAGAGTGATGTTTCAAGTACGAAACACCTTTTCTTTCACTGAAAATGGTTTCAATATGACTAAGATATGGTTATTTTTGTGTTGTAGGCTTCTTGAGAAGGGCGCATCCACATCTTCTGGTTCATATGTTTTTGAGAATTTATGGGTCATGAAACCTATACCATTGTGTTCAGAGCAACCTTTCCAATGAGAAAAACTATTTTCTCATTGAAAAATATTTACGTACGACTGAGATATAGTACTTCATATGTGGCAGTGTTGATAGCATTGAGAAAGAACACACCATGTTCATTTGTTGAGAGTACCTCTTCTTGTGGATCCATGGACTTAGCTTGGGGGTGAATGTCATGTTGAAATATGCATGAACATGACATGTCTTAAGACTAGGTGGAACACTGTCTAGTTGAATCTAGTTTCCCCTAAATCACATGAGCATTTTATTATGTGTTTATTTACGAAAATTGACAGTTATATGTGTGCTCGTGGATCTGATTTTTACCTCTATTGTATGGATGTTGGTAGCATTCAGTATATCTGATGATATATGGTCGTAGATAACATCTTTCATATCTGACATTTCTTATGTTCATATGGATATGGTTGGTAGTAAGTGATGAGTAATTTATTATATGTTGTTTACTGTATTTTTTTATTAATATGTGCTCATGGATCTGAATGGCTTATGGACTATATGGATGTAGGTGGAATCCATGATATTTGATGATTTTTGGATTTATATGGAATCCTTGATATATGTATTTTTTTATGTTTGTATGGTTGTAGATGATAACCAATATATTCTATTCATTTGTTGTAGATTCGTTTCTTATTAGATAGCCAATAGATCTAAATTTTATTGGGGGTTATTGATAGTCGATAGATATGATTTTTGTATCTATTGAGACTGATTTTTATTATGCTTACATGTCTTTAGGTAGAATCCATGATCTATTATATGTCTTATCATTTCTATGTCTATAGATGGCATCCTTTTATATTATTTTATTAAGTTTTGTAAATCTAGTCTTACTAGTGCCGTAGATATGAGTTTGATATTGAACATAGATATGATGTTTATGTGGTTACATGGATGTGGGTAGAAACCAGTAGGTGTTGCATTCAATGTCAAAATTCATGTTAAATTAAATTATTATATCTCGATGCATTCATGCTTTCATTCCTAGTATCGCATGTGCAGTGGGAAAATTGATTTGCATTGGAGGTATCACATTTATTTTAATGTTTGAATGCTTGTTCTATTTGGATTGATGGATTGATAGCCTAGAATTAGAAACATTGTTCTATTGCGCTTTGAATTGATTCCACTTTCCCCTAGTCATTTGGTGCCTTTGGACTTAGATTTAGGGTTGCATATGTTACAGTCATGTCGATCTCGGGGCCTTTCTTAAACACACCTATGTGATGTTTCGAAACTCAATTTCATTCCTTGATTTTGTTTCTATGCTCTTGGTTCAAATTCCTCAAGTGTCCTTCAATGGATTTGGGAAGTAAGTGGAAACTCTCCATAAATTGATATAAGATGCATGAATGGAAAATTTCTAAATCTGTTGGAATTGTGACATCCTACTACCACTAGGGACATGTTGTTTAGGAATAAACACCTTATAAATGAAGGTCTAGGGTTACCAACATACTCTTAAAACTTATAGGAAATCAACTTTAATGTACAAAAAGGAAATAGGAAGACAGGATCGACTCACCTGATTCACGATGGTTGATCCAAGCTTTGTCTTCTCCAGCTTTGCTTCTCCTCCAAAGCTTTCAGGTATGTTTCTCCTTCACCTGCAAAGAGAAAATCCTCCAAATGAAAAATTATACATGTATATTTGACAAGTTAGATAAACAATATATAGAGTTCTTAATCATAATTATTCATCAACCCATGATACATGAAAGATATTCAACACACATTTGGAATAAGGATTATCTTTATTAACAATAGTGAATGAGTTAAGGTTACAACCCAACGCCTAAAATAAGGACTCCTCTGCAACAAAAGGATTCTGAGTTCTTCTTCTCCAAAGACTTCTGAATAGATACCACCAGCATAAATTTTCTCTCCAAGTATGATTGATTAATGCCATCCCCAAGGCCTTTATTTATACTTAGTGAAATAAGGCAGTTTCGAAGGTTGAGGAGGTTGAGACAGTTAAGGTAGTTATTGTTTAGGGCTTAACAAATCTTAATTAATCACAATTTATTATTTTTAATGTCAAGGGAAGGTGTATGGTGTATTGATACTGGAAACCCATGTATGACACACGAGTTGCTATAAGGGAAACCCATGTATAGATCTATACGCAGATTGCAATGACAAATACTCACATACAGTACGCAACATGTTGTAGGAAAAGTCACATATGTACGCGGGTTGCTTATAGGAAAAGTCACGTACAACAATTGACATATGAAAAGGTAAAAATGGAAAGATGAATGGATAGTGAATGTATTTCATAAGATGCCCATCTATAGTTTTTTAGGCAACCTTCAATCCATAAATGTCCTTTTTGTGCGCCAACATAGGAAATGTTGGCACTCAGATAGAGAAGTGACATTTGGGTTGATAACAGATGCCCCCTAATGTGTGAGGTCAGAGGGAAGCGATGGCCGAAATACATTATAGTATTTATCTTTGGAGAACTCAGAAATCCAATGGAGCAGAGGTAGTACCTGAAACAAATACATAATAATGTCATATACAGAGTCATATCTGAGGATGCTATGTTCAATGTACTGGAACACTAGCTCCTTTACAATATTTGAGTACATCATATGATACAGGTACAAGACCATGTATATTACAAAGGTGTATCAAAGCCACAATATACAATAATGATGAATCTTCAAAGATATAGAAGTTGTGAACATAAATGGAACATAATCTTGCGCAACTTAGTCCATAGATGAGGAACTAAGGTCTTCAAAAGCAATCCCAAAGACCTAGTACAATCCAAGCCATGTGAATAAATGTAGGCTGAAGTCAAACATGGAATGGATTCAATAGTTTGTCAATCAATAGGTGATAATCGACAACTGAAGCAAAGGAATTCACCAATGATGGAGGTGAATCCTAAGGTACTATCGTCAAAACTCTAGGTCTTCATCGTTAGGAAGTACTGAAGTGGAACCATACTGTGATAAGGAAGGCAATAGATCCTCCAACGGATCACAAGAGTGACTAGGAACTGGGAAAAGGAAGGGAGACAAAAGAGATAACAGATATAACAATGATGGGATGAGGATAGAAATCAGACATTGAGTTAAGTCCTTGAACAATGAGCACGACACAGAGATGACCCAAGGCAACTTTTAACTTTATAGATAGAACAACTAGACATATCTGTCATGTAGGAGACATGATCAGATTCCCCAGGTATAACGGACAAGAGGAGGAGTAATACAGTTGAAGTAATAGCTGAACTGAAAGTGAACACTGAGACATGGGTATCGGAAAAAATAGAGAGTGCTATGTTCAAGGATGACATGCTGCCACTAACTAAAAACAAGAGAAAACTTCTTCCTTACCTTCCTTGTTAAATTTTAATGAGTCTAGGAAATTCAACTTGGATCTCTCTTCATTCTTTAACAAGCTTGAAGACAAGAGAAAATAATGCTTGATAGTGTCCCTGATTCAGGGATTTTAATGAGCCTGAACTAGTACATGCTCAGCTAGTATTTTCACATTTAGAGAGTCTAAAAACTCTAAAGAAGACTCCAGGGGGGTCCTTTTTCATCCAATTTAGTTTTCTGAGGCCGAAAAAGTATAAAACATACCACAGAAGAACTCTCTTAACTTCCATAGAATAAAAGGTGAACCTTTTTTGTACTTAGATAGGGACGTCCGAAAAAGGTTAAATTACCACCTACCCAATGCTCCTTCAAGAACAACATAAATAGCTTTAGTTTTATGAGTGTGAAGGAAAGCAAGATCACTCGGAAAGATCCATTTGAGTACGAGAAATGGAGCTTACAACAATAAACTCATTGCTTTATTCTTTGGTATTTAACGAGCATGACAAAGACACAAAGTACACTCGGAATATTTTTCATGTTTAGGTCCACAGCACGAAAAAGAGAAAACTAAGCTCATACTGGGAGTTCCTTTTCTGTAAATTTAGTCCCTCAGTTCTGGACAAGTGATAAACCTATGCCTAAGAATACTCTTCTCAATTCAAATAGAAAAGAGAGGGATCCTTTCTCGTATTATTCCGCATGGTCCGAGAAAGAGATAACCTACCACCAATGCAGATGCCCATTCACATATTCTTAACGAGCTTGAATGAAAAAGTTAACTTGGCAGTCAAGTTTGTTTTTAAGGATTCAGACCTGGGCCTAAAGAAACTCCATAAAGGCAGGGAGTCCTATAAAGGGATAGCTTGTAAAAAGATACCCAAAAGAGGCTCTATTTGGTGTGAAAAATAGCTTAAGAGGATACCCCTGTACCTGAAACAACTACAGCATGAGTATCAAAATACAACATAGGTTTCAAATGAGGATACTCATGAAAGGAAGGTCCTATCCATGGAAGAACAATGGTAAAGACAGGGAACTAATGGTTTAAAATACCATAGTCCATGGAAAAATGTTAATTGCTAAGTTTAAAGTTGATTAAGTATAGATGCAAAAATGCAATGGAAATGTCAAAAACCACCCTATAGGAGCAAAAAACACTTTGTAATGATGAAAAACCTGTTACAAGGCAGAAAGAAATATGGTATTAGTTGAATACATTTTGAATTATAGGAAAAAACCCACTTTTAGAAATATAATTTCTATAAATAGTTCAAAAATTAAAACAAAACTCATCATTTTGATTTTTAGCCATAAGAAGCAATTTTTTACCTCTACCTTCATTCGATCCGTGTTGACAATCCAGTGGACAAAATCCGATTCCACAAGTTGCAGGTAAGCCTACACCCCAAGATCTTCAATTTGATCCTAACAATTTTCAAATTTGAGTCCCAATTTCATATTTTTAAACATCCTAAAGCATGTCACGCTGTGTACGCAGGTTCACTATGTTGAAACTCGCGTACATGCGTTCTGTACACAGGTTTCGCTTAGGGATAGTCGTGTACAGTACGCGACATGCCTAACTAGAAAGTCGCGTGTACTAGGTGAAGGATAAAGAGCTAAATTGAGGCAAAATTTTTGAAATTTTATATGATACTGATGATTCATAATGATTATTTTGCTAGGTGTGAAGATGGTGTTGGAATGGAGGGAACAGGAGCATGATGATATGAACCAGAAAGTGCTCCAAAGTGTTCCCACCATACACGCTCTACGAATGAGTGGGTTATTAAAATTCTTTTGCACATCACCAATGCGAGCCAATGTTCATTTGCTGGAATTCATGATAAAATACTGGGACCATGATTTAGGGATGTTTGACCTACAGGGTGAAACTTTGGAAATTACTTCCGAGGACATATATCTTATTGCCAACCTGTCACGATGAGGAGCACCAGTCAACTTAGAGGGCACCGATAGGGGAGGTGATCCTTTAAGTGTCCAAAACTACATTGATGTGTACTGCACACCTGGTACCCAGAAGAGAGGGAGCTTCATCCCTATTGCACATATTCGTGATCTTACACTACAGGTACTGACCAGTACCATAGTGAGGATTGTGAGATCCTCTTCATTACATCTAGCTACATGAAACTAAATGAGGTTGGTGGTGGATTGTACGCAGGGTGACCTGTATGATTGGTGTTCAGGAGTTTTCCCAATTATGAGAAAACAACTCTCTGATTGCAAGAGAGAAAGGCGAAAGAACTTCGGGTATTCTAGCATATTGGTTTCCTTCTTCCTCTTCGAGAGTACTATGGTTGAGCCCTACCATACCCCTACAAGTCTGATCTCCACGTTAGCCTAGGCTGAGCAGATGGGGAGACGTCCTGCTTTTTCAAGGAGGAGGAGGCTCAGTGCAGAGTGTGTACGATGATGACTTCTACTTCTGGTGGGAGCGGAAGCTACCAACACTAGAGCAGTTTCTGTATGCCAAAATGGATTTTCGAGGTGATCCAGACCTTGTCCTCCCTCCAAGAGGAGCATGGGGAGAGCTAGGTAATTTTTTTAATTTTCAAAAAATTTTAAATTTTTTTATGAATTTTAAATTATAGATATATACATATGTATAAAAGTCCTAATCCTATAAACATGTCAAAATGAAGATATTGGACCGGTTCTCCCTAAGGGGCATCCACGTATGTTTGTTCATCTTGTCTTAGGTGAAGACTCGGGGCTTATTAGGGTTCTGGAGGGGAATCTAGCTAGGCTTACCCAGAGAGTTCCCACTTTGCAGATAGAGCATATCCCGACCGTCATGCAAGAGTTTGTGGTTGGATTTCCACCTGTCTGGTTATGCCTTTTGAGGTGGGTGGTAGCGCAATTCTTGTGTACATAGATGTCGTGGAGGCTACCGAGTCCGAAGAGGCTGAAGAAGATATAGGACATTTTGATGGACTGCGATCCACATTTTGTATATTTTTTGTATATTATACAGTTATGACTGGATCTGAGGATTAGACTCGACCTATGTATAGACAGATACTCACACACACACACACACACACACACACACACACACACACACACACACACACACACACACACACACACATATATATATTGTTGTCGGTTTATTTACAAGTGTTTTTTATGTGCATGCTGTATATTTTTATGAAATGTGTGTTAGATGCCAATCTAAAATGTAATTAGCATATGCATCATTCAATGAATTTTAATTTCTTGGAATGTGATTGAATATAATAAATTCAAAATTTCCTTCCAAAAACCTAACTTGCATGAACTGATGTAATAGAATAGGGTTTCAAACCTGATAAGCTCGATTGAGCTGGGAAACCACCAATTGAGAGTCCAGGAAAACTTCTATCTAGGTGATACCATGTAACAAAGCATACAATAGAAGCTCAATTACAGCCCTATATTCAGCAACATTATTAGAAGCAAGACCTAAGAAAGCGCCTCCTACGACAATTAGTTGTCCCGAGGGAGAGTAAATGACCCACGTTGCTGAAGCTAGATTACAAGTGTGGCGACTGACGCCATCAGCGAAACCTAGATACCTCTCAGAAGACATTTGCAACAACCAGCAAATGGTATAAAAAACAAAACCGACAAACTAATGTACATAAAAATACATACAATAAAATACAAGAAAAAGCGCTAAGCCTAAGCATAGTACTTTTTCAGGTAGAGCCCATTTATAGGCTCAGACAACTTATTCCCATCAAAATCAATTAACTCATATGTGCCCTTCTTTAAGACCTTTGATACAACATAAGGCCCTAACCACATGGCCTTGAAGTTTTCTTCCCCCATGGGTTCTTTGTCTTGGTCCCAAAGACAAACAAGTCCCTCTTGAGAGAGAATCCGAGGTTTGACCGACTTATCATATTGGTTTTTGACCCTATTCTTGTGAGCTTGATTAGCATTCGTTGTTCATCAAGGTGTTATAAATGTACTAGATGTTCTTCAAGATCTGTCGTATCGGGTAACACATGAATAACTATTTTCAAAGACGGGATTTCACATTCAACCGGGGTAATGGCTTCCACTCCATGAACAAGTTGGAAGGGGGAGAAACCCGTAGCAGTTTTTACATTAATTCAGTACGCCCAAAGAGCAGGGTATAGAATGATGTTCTAGTTAGAATGGGATGCATCAATTGTACTTTTGAGGATGGTCTTCAAAGTCTTGTTTACAGCCTCAACCTGACCATTTTCTTGTGTATAGTATGAAGATGAATGTTCTTGTCTAAATCCAAGCATAGTGGTCAGTTCCATCATCATGCTATTTTGAAAATGATAGCCATGGTCAGTGACAATCAATTTGGGTATACCAAACCATGCTATAATCTGATTGAATACGAAGAAATTTTTTGTTTCCCCGTCGACTTTAAAAGTAGGCATTGCCTCTGCCAATTTCATAAAATAGTCAACAACGACAATATATATTTATGCCCCCCAGCCGAGGCTGGGTTGCATGTCATGTAATCAATCCCCCATTTCATGAAGGGTCCTATCGATACAACAAGAAACAACGGAGAAGGATGTGACCGCATTTTCCTGGTGTAAAGCTGACAAGGATGACAACACTTCACTACTTCCACACAATCTTTGATGATTGTGGGCCAAAAAGTAACCGACACATAGTATCTTCTAGGCCATTTATAACCCAAGTAAATGACCCCCACACGCTCGACTATGCGAATCGTTCATGACAATTTATGCTTCATCATGGGTAGGACATCGACACAAAATGGAATCTACCCCTCTTCGATATAATGTATCTCCTATGATGAGGTAGTTCTTAGCATGAATGTGTAATTTACGTCGTTCCTCCCATGAGGAAGCTGCAAGATACTTCAAAGTTTGGAGATATATAAGAATATCCCCGTACCAAGGATCAGAGGAGGATATCAAGAAGATATACTCATCTCGAAATGAGTCATCTTCAACGGCTACATTTTCTTCAGTAGGAAATTCTGCTATAAGCTCAACAAAAACTAAGGACTTTTTAGACTTAGCGGAGTGAAAATCCAAGTCAAAATCTTGGAGAAGGACTATCCATTTGTTTAATTTTCCCTTGACAATCCATCTGGACAAAACATATTGAAAGGGATTCACATCTGCCACTACTGTTGTGGTCCTTAGTAAAATGTAGTGACATAGCCTCTGAATAGCATAGACAACTGCTAAGGATAATTTCTCAATGTGGGAGTACCTAAGTTCAGGTCTGGCCAAAGCATAGTTAAGAGAGTAAATGACATGCTCTACGAGCTTATCATCCTCCTATACCAGTACTACCCCAATGGTCGACTCGGATGCGGCCAGATACAATATAAAATCCCTAGAGTAATCTGGCGAACACAGTAAAGGTGCCGACAACAAAGCTTTTTTCAATGCCTCGAAAATGAGTTGTGTAGTTTCATCCCATACAAATGGGGTGTCCTGTTTAAGCAGGCACATGAAACACTTGGTAATCTTGGCATAGTTAATGATAAAATTTCAAAGAAAATTAGACTTTCCTTGCAAGCTTTGAAGTTGCATGATAGAACGAGGAGGAGGCATATTTACAATGGCCTCTACTTTTAATGGATCCACCTGGATGCCTCTATTAGAGACAATGAACCTGAGCAATGTTCCTGAATCGACACAGAACATGCACTTGTGGGGATTCAAGCGAATCTTATAGTATCTGCATCTCTCAAATATCAACCGTAAGTGATATGGATGTTGAATCCTCTTACGAGAATGTGCAGGCAGATCATCAAGGTAAGGTTCAACAATGGCTTTGATGTCATGGAAGGAAAAGTTCATAGCCCATTGAAAGGTTGCCCCAACATTTTTCAATCCAAAGGGCATTTTTTTGTACGTAAAGGTACCCCAAGGAAAAATGAAAGGAGTTTTATGTTGGTCTTCTGGTTTTATTTGAATTTGATTGTATTCGGAGAAACCATCCATATACGAGAACACTTCACTTCCCACGTAAGCATCTATAATCTAGTCTATAAATGGCATGGGATAGTTGTCCTTAGGATAGGATTTATTCAAATCTTTGAAGTTAGTATAGACGTGTATGGTCCCTTGCTTCTTATCAACAGGAACAGGGTTGGATACCCATTCTGTTAGAGCTATGGGATAAATAAAACCAGCCTTCAATAGTTTTCAACTTCATCCTTCACAACCACCGCTTTACGTGGGTTAACAGGTCTTAACTTTTACCAAATAGGTTTGGCATCAGGATATGTTCGGATCTCATGTTTAACAATCGATGGATCAATTCCTGGCATCTCCTCATATGACCAGGAAAACACATTACAGAATTCCTTAAACAAGGCAGTATAGATATCAATCTCCTTAGGAGGGAATTTTGCACATATATATATGTTTTCCACGACATCAGGATTTACAAAGATGTTGATAGGGATAGTAGCGGAAATATTTTCCATATTCCCCTCGGTAAACATTCCTTCCTTGGGTAAGGGATTGATGGGTGTATCAACATCATCTCACAGTCTCATATGAAACTCTTGATTTTCTATTCTACTTAGCTCTAGAAGAAAATAGGATCGATGGTGAAGATCTTCACAGATCTTACCACATCCACTCATGGCTTCCAAAATGGCTTCATCAGAAGGTAAAACCATATCTAAGTAGTCCATAGAGTGCAAAGAGTTTTCTGCCCATGCGGGAAAATAGTCTTCTTCTAGGTCCTCTCAGACTGTGAGAGGGTCTAGAATGGGATCAATAGTGGTGTGAGTGATAGCTGAGTAAGATACTTCCACTGTCGATAAGGGAACTTCCGATTCATGGGGGGAAGGGAGAACCCAATGATCGGTCCTATCAAAAACCGTGGCTATGGACTTCCCCACACTAGTAGAACCAATATAGTTAATCAGGGATGGAAGATCAAATGTGCCCATCAATGATGTGTACATTCAATCCCCCAAGCTCTGTACAGCAGGTTTGACCTGATCAACCAATGGCACAACGGATTCATTCAACTCTAAATGGCCTTTTCGAGTAAACCAAGTTGGTCAATAGTAACCAACTTTCCTTCATGTGGAAAAACCACTACCCAAAATACGGTCGACACAACAGTGGACATGGCATAAGTCCAGCTTCTTCCCAGTAGCAAATTATAGTCCAAATATGCATCGATCACTTCCACCTCAATAGACACTACTTTCCTTGCCAGCTTAATTTCAAAATCCGGTAGGATACCATGCAGACGGAATGACCTTCCATTGAAAGAAGTAAGTAGAGTGTTTGATGGGACCAGCTCTGGGGATCCGAGAGCTTTCCAATAGGACAAGGACATAACACATGTAGAAGCACCCTCATTAACAACTGCCCTTCCAATGGTATTTCCACCATGGATGAAATCTATTGATAAGGCTACATGGTATAGTAGGTAAATTTTAACATCATACAAATGAAATTTCACCATGAGACTCGATGAGTCCATGCTGTCTAAAGCTGCTAAGAGGGCATCCCATTGGGAGGGATAGCTCTATAACACCTCTAAAGCTGACATTGCACACAGGGTCTGGTCTAGATCTTCAACCACAGAGTAGTTTGAAGCAGCCCTAGCATTAGGGTTATGCAAGATCTTCTTGAAGACACCTTTCGGTATCTTCGACATAGTTTCAGCGAGCTTCTCAATCGTGAGAGGGTTAGAAGTTTCACTCATAGCCTTACCCTTCTCAGAATTCTCTTTCTCATAGTTTTTATTCCTAGTCTATAACAAAGTTGAATATCGAACCATGTTGATACAATTTGGGTTAGGGGCATTTGGAGTGCCCCCTGCTACATTAGAAGCTGAAGCAGAGTTCTGCCCTTGGGGAAAAGGATCCTTCAGGACAGCTAGTTGTTGAGATTTAAGCAGCTTCTAGGCTTGTTCCATAAGGGAAAAAGGTGAGTGAGGTGATCCTCATGGAACAACTTACATGGGAATTTAACCTTCTTATTTTCTTTCTTTCCCCCATCATCACTATTCATGGGTTTCTGCTTGTTTTGGTTTCCCTCTCCTTTCTTTCCTCTCTTTTTCTTCCCACTGGGCTGCTGATTTCCCTTCTGAGAGGTCTATGCAAAAACATTTGCACTCTGGGGGGAGGGGGCATCCTTTGCTTCCTCCAATGTAGAATGCTTGATGGACAACTAATGAAGTTGTTTAGCTAAATACTCTATGGTGGGAGATTTACCACACCATCGACATGGGGCCCAGGCTTAGGATTCTCTGCATTGTGGGTAGGCCTCGGTGCCTCAGGGATAATCTCATACAAGATCCCAGATTGTGAATAAATCAAATCCAATTGTTGGGCCCTGATAATGGCTTCTTCTTCATTCGTCACTCCTGAGGTGGATATGTCCTTAGATATGTAGGGTAACAGGGATTTAAGGAACCACTCTAGTAAGAACTCGGGAGGAATAGTGGCTTTTATAAGGCTCTTTCACCTCCTCCACTCTTGGATATGATCTAAGATGTGGGTAGCCTTGTTCTGCCTAAAGGTAGATAACAAGTCCGTTCCAAAATCATATCGGACTGGAAGCTGAAAGTGGCTAAGGAATGCACTAGCCAAGTCCCAAAAACTACTGAAACCAGTAGAAGGCAACTCAATATACCATTTTTCCATGGTATTTTTTAAGGTTCTTTCGAATAGCCTCAACCTAACTGAATATTCATTCAGTGAATTCAAAGAACACCATAAATGAAATGTGGTTGCATGAGCCCAAGGATATTCACCAAATTTACCCTCGAATTTATGGATGTCTGATGGAAATTTGGTGGGAACAGGTGGCCATGAGATGTCATGCCTCATTGGGTCATTCATCAACTTAGAAAAGTTTGGAAAGTTTAACGTTGGCAGGAATGGAAGCTTGGGTCGAACCGAGGCACTGAAAATGCCAGTTTGGGGATTAGAGGGACCTATCCCCGAATGCCCATAAGTAAAGGTGGGGTTTCCCCCTACCACCGGTTGTGAAGTGGATGGATTACTTTGAAATGGATTCCATTCATAAGCCACAGGGTTGTGAGTGGGAGGTGTAGTATAAGAGGTTCAGGTCATCCCAATCGAAACTGGGGTCTGAAAATTAGGAGCAAGTTTTCCTCCGCTAAACAACAAAAAGGGAGAGCTCGTAAACGGGGCCGAGACCGAAGTTTGAAAACTTTTCCCATAAGAGGTATTATTTTCAAACTGGCAGGATCCTACTGGACCATTCTGGGCAGTGTATGTGAAGGAGGAAGCAACGGTAGGTATACAAGGAATCCCAGTAACCATGTCACCAGAAGCACCTGCTGGGATTGAGTGAACTGGTGGTTGGACCACCCAGCTCGCTGGATTCAAAGGCATAGAAGGTATGCTATATCTAGGGGCACTTACTAGAGGAGGTAGTACCCCTTCAGCCAGAACAGCTGAGGTGAAAACAAAAGAACTTTCTCTCACAGTAGACATAATCCTACCCATAGGGACACCTAAAACAGGTGAATCAAAAGGTCTAACATGGACGATCACATGATCATTTAAGTCAGTCAAGGGTGTGTTAAAATTCCATGCAAACTCTTCAGTCTGTAAGTATTTTATCTCAACTGTATCAAAATCAAGACGGTTAGCTATAAGTGATGGTTCACCTGGAACTTCACTTACTCCTACCAGTTCAAATGGACCATCCGTGTCTAATCTCTGCCTTTGGGGTGGAGGTGGAGGTTCCAATGTGATGAGACGGGGAAGTTTTTTCAACCTTCTTGACCTTCTTATAGGTTGGTCCTCCACAATTGAAAATTTAACAAATCAAACTCTAAGGCCAACTAAACACAAACAAAACCACAAAGCAAACACTACGAAATTTCCTAAAGCCTCAAACAGTCAACAAGGACGAAAGATATGCTTTCCCAAAGAAAGCTGAAGAACGGTTACTTAGCATCCTTGAAGTGGTTCTTAGGCACAAGCGGAGGAATCAGCCACCTCCCTCCTACACTTTCAACAAGGGTTACCTTCCAAGCCCATCCAAGGTGAACCAGAAATAGCCTTTCGGTTCACCTAGGTATGAACCCTATATGTCAAGAGACTAAAGGATACCTTAGCTATACCAATAGTCTGGGGGGACAGTCGCAACCCTGACTCGTATGCTTGGGCAGGGTAGGTGAGCCCGAAACTCTATCTAGGACAGAATCCCGAGATGCGTAAAAATCCTGATTTACTTTTTGATAGGGAATCAGAGGGTTATCTCCTCAGTCCAATGCCTCCACGTGGCCTCGTGTGTGACTCCCTTTTGGGAGGAGCTTCCCAGATACAATTGACGAAGACAAGGATTTACCTATCGAATGGTCCACTACGTCTAAATTTTAAAACTTATGGGAAGTTTACACTTCCTATCCCACAAGTCTAGCCTAAGCTAGTAGGTGAATGGCCCTAGAAAATAAAAATTACTAGTAAATTTTAATTATTGCGTTCATTTTAAAGCGCTATTTCTTACTCAGAAGGAAATGGAGCGATGAACTATGGTGTTTATGACTCGATAAGAAATAAAAAAGCAAATGTGTATTTTTTTCAAAGCAAATTACCACTACTAAAGCAAACTTATTTTTCTTTTGTAAATATAAATTGATGAACAAATGCAATGATAAAGAGAAACTAAGACTATATTTTTGTAGTTTTGAGATTATATTTTAAAACTCAAATGAAAACTACTTATGTGAAAACAAATGTAAAATCTTGAAAATGTTTTTCTTTTCACTTTTTAAAATGCTCAAACACTAGTATGCACCTAAAAATCACTAAACTTGAGTATACTTGGATCAAATCAACTGTATAAAGCAAGAAAATTGAAGTAAACAAATTAATAAGACCAAAAATCAACCAACAAGGGAAGACTTGGAACCTTAGATTGGGCAGGTACAATGACAAGAAATCACTGAAAACACACAAAGGTAAGTGGAAAACCAATCACTATCTAAAGATAGACTGGGAAAAACATCGCCCAAAACCTTGATCACTGATTTGGACAAAAACACTTCAACCTATAACCCAAACAGGCATACCTACTTCAAAATGCAAACATAAGACAATCCAAACAAAAGAAACTCAAGGAATTTACAGGAAAACACAAGGTGTGGCCACCAAGGTCATCAAACTAATAGCATAGTGCTTATAAGGAGGACCAACTAAAAAACAGGAACAATAAAAGGACAAGGACAAACAAACCCTAGCCCAAAAATCCCTATTTCAAGGATTGTACATGACTATGTATAAGGGAAACCCACGTACTATACGCGACTATCCTAGAGAACAACCTGTGTACGAAGGCCTCTGTGCGCAACTGTGTATAAGAGAAACCCACGTATAGGTACAAAATTTTCTCAAAAAGAAGGAAAATCCACAAGGCCTTCAAACACTATGGTAAGAATGAACCACGATAAGATACCACACACAAACTCAAGGCAAATACTAGTCAAGGGTAACAAAAAAAACCTACAGCAGTCAGGGCTCCCCAGCAGAGTCCCTAGTTCTGTTGTTTAGGAATAAACACCTTATAACCAAAGGTCTGGGGTTACCAACATACTCTTAAAACTTGTAGGAAATCAACTTTAAAGTAGAGAAAGGAAATAGGAAGATAGGATGGACTCACCCGATTTACGACGGTTGATCCAAGCTTTGTCTTCTCCCGCTTTGCTTCTCCTCCAAAGCTTTCAGGGATGTTTCTCCTTCACCTGTAAAGTAAAAATCCTCCAAATGAAAACTTATACATGTATATTTGACAAGTTAGATAAATGATATATAGAGTGCTTAATCATAATTATTCATCAAACCATGATACATGAAATATATTCAACACACATTTGGAATAAGGATTCTCTTTATTAACAATAGTGAATGAGTTAAGGTTACAACCCAACACCTGAAACAAGGACTTATCTGCAACCAAAGGTTTCTGAGTTCTGCTGCTGCAAAGACTTCTAAATAGATACCACCAGCATAACTTTTCTCTCCAAGTATTATTGATTAATGCCCTCCCTAAGGCCTTTATTTATACTTAGTGAAATAAGGAAGTTTCGAAGGTTGAGGAGATTGAGATAGTTAATATAGTTATTGTTTAGGGCTTAACAAATCTCAATTAATCGCGATTTATTATTTTTAATGTCAAGGGAAGTCATACACCAGTATTGATACTAGCAACCCGTGTATGACACCTAAGTTTCTATAAGGGAAAACCGCATATAGATCTGTATGCGGGTTGCAATGACAAATACTCGCGTACAGTACATGACATGCTGTAGGAAAAGTCACGTATGTACGTGTGTTGCTTATAGGCAAAGTCGCATACAACAATTGACATATGAAAAGGTAAAAATGGCAAGCTGAATGGATAGTGAATGTATTTCGTAACATGCCCATCTATAGTGTTTTAGTAAAACTTCAATCCATAAATGTCCTTTTGTGCAACAACATAGGAAATGTCGGCACTCAGATGGAGAAGTGCCATTTGGGTTGATAACAGGACACCCCCATCGAATGACCTCATGGACTGAAGAGTATTTCTATCAATACAACCAAGGATCAATATATTGTAGTTGAAAAGAAAGCAAGAAAATATTCCTTAAAGTAATGAGGAATATGATCGAGAAGAGTTATACCTATGAAGATGAAGATTATACTCTTATCCATTTCCTCATTGGATAACAAGAGATTCATTGGTAGGACACACATGCACATTCCTATGCGATCTATGGTGTAATAAGACTTGCTCTGTATTTCCAATCATGAGGAAGATAGGAACAGGTCCTCAGAATCATACGATAAAGTTGAACACATTGGTAGAGTCTCCAGTAATCCAAGAAGATAGAGATCAAGATGAATTATACCAAACAAATAAAGATAAGTATTTGAATTGTCATTTCCTATATATCTAGTTGTTCAAGATGTGTACATAGACATGTTTCTAGATTCAGGAAATATATTATCCATGTTAGAATATTTGTAGTTTACTACTAATATTCTGGTGATCGGTAAGTGGCTTATGTTGTTCCATTGTTACTTATGAAATTTCCTTGCTGAAATGATTCCTTGGAAAGATCAAAGGCATATAGAAAGTTACCGTATATGGGATATAGATGATTATTGCATTAGCGGAAATAGTTGCATGATTATATATATCTTTATGCATAAGAATTTGTCATTTTGAATATGTTACGAAATGTTTCTAATCATACAATTGTACTTGAATCGTAGGAAGGATGGTATACAATCACCTACAAGAAAAGAAATCATGAAGTTACAGATGTACGATACAGTTGCAGATGTATGATACAATTGCAGATGTACAAGAGAAGAATGATGTAGTTACAGATGCAGAAAAGAAGAATGATGCAAGATGTAAATATACAATGCAGTTGTAGATGTACAAGAAAATAATGTTAAAGAAAAATTTGCAGAAGGGAGTTGTAAAGCTCAAGCGTGTTCCTGTAAAGGAACAAGTGGTAAATTTGTTGAATAAGCCTCTGGCTCATGTAAAGTTTGAATACTTCTGAGACAAGCTTGGTGTAGTCCAAAAGGGCCTCTCTCGAAATAGGAAGTGACAGTAGATGGATGATGGATGCAGTGGTTTGTAGCTTAGTCTAGAGGAGGGTAAGTTTGGATAGGCTTGTTTGGACCGAACTGGTTAGTAAATCAGATGAGTCATATTGATCTTAGGGGGATTAGTATGTTTGGCTAGGAATGTTTGGCCTGAAAGGGTTACTGAGCCATAAAATTCTTGTTTTGTACCCAAAGAGATCCATCTTTCTAACTAGGCTTGTTTGGATCGAAAGTGTTAGTAAGTTAGACAAAATGCCCAGATGGATCTACCAGAGAACTCATCGTGATGTTGCTCCTAGACATTGAAGGAAAAGATGTATTCTCATTATTGTTATATTGGTGATTGTTGATGATGCTTGCTGAGATGTTTTGATGATTGTTGAGACAATTGTTCCGGTATTGTTATACTGATGTTTGCTGAGATGTTTCTTGAAATGTTTGCTTCAGTATTGATGATTGTTGAGATGATTGATTCTGTATTGTTATACTGATGAATGCTGATATGTTTGCTTCAGTATTGTTATACTAATGATTGTTGAGATTTTTGATTCAGTATTTTTATACTTATGATTGCTTAGATGTTTGCTTTAGTATTTCTATATTGATTGATGAGATATGTGCTTTAGTATTTACTATACTGATGATTGTTGAGTTAGTTGTAGTGTTGTTACACTGATGTTTGATGATTGTTGATTGTTGAATTTATTTCTTAGATAGTTTCGGTATTCCTATAATGATGTAGCAGGGTCAATATTCTCATATTGATGTTGATGTCTCAGTATTTTCATACTGATGTTGATATTGAAATTTCAGTATTTCTATACTCATGTTGATCAGGTAGTTTTAATATTTCTATACTGAGTTTATTATATAGTTTTAGTATTTATATACTAATGATAGTGAGGTAATTTCATTATATCTATATTGATGTTGGTAATGATGTTGCTTCATCATTTGTATGTTATTGCTGATGATGTGGTTATGGTCCCAGCACCTTGTGTTGATGATGCTGATATGGTTGTGGTCCCAGCACTCTATGATGATAATGTTAATGTGGTTGAAGTCATGACACTTTGTGTTGATGACGATGATGTTGTCTCAACAATTCTATGCTAATGATGATGAATATTTTCAAGCATCTCTATGTTGATAATGTAGATGATGATATAGAATTTATTGATGATGTTTCTTTACCACTAACATGCTAATGATGTTGTTTTTTTTCAGTATTTAGATACTGATGATGTATATGTTGATGTTTCAGTATTTACATATTGATGATGCAGAAAATGATGTTTCAATATTTACATACTGATGATGTAGATGATGATGTTTCATTATTTACATAATGATGTTGCAGATGATGCTTCGGTATTCACATACTCATGTTGTAGAAGAAGATACAATATTCACCTACTGATTTTGCAAAAGAAGATTCAATACTCACATATTGATGCTACTAAAGAAGGTCGACAAGATGATTCATTATTCACATACTGATGTAGAAGAATATGATTCAGTATACACATAATGATGTTCCAGAATATGATTCGGTATTCACATACTGATGTGGTAGAAGATGATTCAGTATATGCATAGTAATGTTACATAAGAAGGATCAACATTTATAAGATGATTCAGTATCCACATACGGATGTTGCAGAAGATAATACAATATCTGGAAGATGATATAGTACTCGCATAAGATGATACTAATGTTGCAAAAGATGATCCAGTACTCATAGAAAATTTTGTACTTGCAGACTGAGGTTGTAGAATATGATCCAATACTCATAGAATATGATTCAATATTTACATACTGAGGTTGCAAAAGAAGATCTAGTATTCTCATACCGAGTTTGATGATGAAGATGCATGATGTTGTTCCAAAACTTCCTATGACATATAGAGATTCACCAGTTAGGTGTACAGTTGTGATGATGGTTTTTGTTGATGTATAATACCTTCCTAGTTAAGAGGGCGTGTTAAATTATTGTAAATTAGGAAGATATTCTATAGTACTTTTGTTGTATTCTCCTTCGGAGATGTTATTCCTCCATTTGGAGATGTCCCTGATGTAATTGGTCATGTGAAAGAATCAATGTAAACCTCTAGACGTAAGTCGGTTCAATAGTACCCATCATTATAATAAATGTTTGGTGTCTAGTTGGATAAGTGGGCCCATTCAGTTAGATAAGTCCACCCTATTAGGTTAGAGCCCAACAACTGAAGAATATAAATAGGTGAGGCGCCTCTCTCATTCTATCACATGTTACACTCAAGTATTGCGATGGAGAGAGAGAGAGAGAGAGAGAGAGAGAGAGAGAGAGAGAGAGTCTATTGTGGAAGATGTGCAAATATTCTTGTTGTTGGGTTTTTATAGTGTCTTGGTCGAATTCTATATAGAGGAATTTTTGCAGGGTTTTCTCCCTTGTGGTTTCCCTAAGGAAAATCGTTGTGTTCTCTTATGTTCTCTTGTATTGTTTCATTTGTCTTTCTTTCAGTGATCCTTTGCTTATGTTTATAATGGTATGATGCCAATTTTTTTATATCTTATATAACCATTAAAAATATAACAATATCCATGTTGCTTCAAGTAGTTATCTAGACTTCAAAACCACGCTCTTGGGGATTTCTTGAGACCATGGAGTGCTTTTTTTAGTTTTCAAACATAGTGGTATCACCCAATAATTTTCCTATGGTTGTGTTATGATATCACTGGGGTAACCATTTCAAACTAATCTTTAAACCATATTCTAGCCTATACTGGCAGAGAGGGCTCTCTCTTTGTCACTGGAACATTTACATACACATATAACTTTAAGAAAGCATTCAAAAGGATAAATATTAGAGGGGAAGGGTTGTTTGGATTTTAAAGAGTGTAAGACAAACATATATTGAATACCATTGGGAAATGGAGTCAAAACCTGAAACATTCAAAGAATTACAACAAATAATGACCAGTGATAACCTTCATAGTCTAAGGAAAAATAGGTGTAAGTATTCATCAAAGAATATTTTGAGAGATAGTAGGGGAAAATAGAATAATCCTATTGAAATAGGAGGAACCTGACTATGGATGAATCTTCTGAAACACCTTTAGTAGAAGCAACAATAAGGATGATAACTGAAATGGAGCATCTAACAGAGGATGAATTCCAAGGCATTTACCATGAACACATAAAAAACACATTATCTGATGCAAGGATCACTAAACAGAGATCAAATTCCTTGCACACAACTAGAAAGGCATCAACAAAATCTACACATACATAGAAATGAAATATATAGGGGAACACAAACTGAACATTGAAGACCGTGATGAATCTCAGACACTCATGAAATACTTTACATTTATACTTCCAAGAAAAGTTGAAGAGCTATAAAACCAAGCATAGAGGCTTCAAAAAATGAATGGAGAACCCTTTATTCCTCTCTTGAGGCTATGTTGGGGCTCCGACCCTAAGGGTACTTAGCTTTGGTAACTCCGCGGTTTTTGTGGAAGTGTAAGTAGAGTTACGACCCAAAATAGTCTTAGGGGTGTCGCGGGTGGGTC
The DNA here is from genome assembly GCA_001517045.1 of Pseudotsuga menziesii. NCBI lineage: Eukaryota > Viridiplantae > Streptophyta > Pinopsida > Pinales > Pinaceae > Pseudotsuga > Pseudotsuga menziesii. The sequence continues at coordinate 602,557 of LPNX011158072.1, forward strand.
AAAACCCCTTTTCGTAATTAACCCTTGGTGTAAATCCAGGGTTAGGGTTTTGGGCGCCCATGGTTTAAGTCCATGGTTTTGTAACAGTGCGCTATATAAATAGGCACTTATGTAAAGAAGTAGGGTTAGGTCTTTAATGATTATCTTACGAAGCTATTGTAATGCGAAGATAAGAGATTGTATAAGGGTTTTTGTAAGAAGGTTAAGTCCCAATTGTGTGCATGGACGACCTCTACAGCTGTGTGCGTAGAGGGGTTTTTGGTGAAAAGGAAGATTTGCATCTGTGTGCGTAGAGGCCTGTTGCTGTGTGCGCTACTTTGAGGACTGAAGGGATCTGCAGCTGAGTACGCAGATCAGAACTGTCATTTTAGTTGTAAAGAGTTGAATAAAACGCAGTTCTGTGGACGTAACCCCTACACTGGGGGTGAACCACGTTATATCTGGTGTTGTGGTTCCTTTGCATTGATTTGTTATTATATTTTATGCATTGCTAAGTAAATAACTGATAAAGTAAGATTGCTGTTAATAACTAGCTTCGCTGTGAATTCCCAGATAAGGGCTGTGTAAGTAACTATTTGTTTATCTAACCGTGAAGCTACATACTTGATAATAGAAGCATTGTGTTGTGTGATTATTAATAGTTAAAGACTAAAGGTACAGTAAGATTCTCTCTTCTGCTTACAGAAAATTGATTTTGCGGCACCCCATAGCTGTTTCGGGTGAGACTGTAGCATGTTTGTAGGCTACTGCCAAAAGGGCCAAGACTATGGGTCTTTTGTTGGCACGAAGTTAAAGGTAAAACCCGGGTCTACCTAGTTAGCCCAACAAATTGGTTCCGTTGCTGGTTGAACTCAGTATCTCTTGAAGAGGGATCTACGTCGTACCTCGAGGGATATGTTTTGGCGACCCTCTGTAAAATAAATTGGTGATTGGATCGAAGAGACCTATTTGAAGTTTGCAGAATAAGAAAATAAAGATCCCCGTCGTAGCATGGAAATTGTTTTGCAAAGGTACGTCTTTTCTGATGTTCATGAAATTTTATTTGGTACTATACACATAGAGTTGCACCAGTGGTTATCCAGGTTAACAGAAAGGAGGATGAACTTCTAAGAAAACCAGTTTCCTCCCTGGACCCCCACAAGAATTGCTATCTTGAAAAGAGTGAACAATGCGATCTCGCGAGCCGTGGATTTCTGGACTGCGCGAACTCTCGAAGCATTTGTGGCGGAGTTCTCCATCGACACAAGTACCTCCTTTAGCGAAGCTAAACGACAATTTTTCAAAGGACCAAGGGGTAAGTACTTGAACCTATTTAGTTTGAATATTAAAATACTATTGGCTGAAAAAGGAATCTTGCTTATAGAATCAGATTGTTAGATCTAGTATCGCTAACCTATGATTGGAAGTGACTGGGACTTCGACGAGCAAAGTGGTTTGCTGCGAAGCGACAAAAGATATAAGAGAGATCTCGGACCCTCTACTGAGTATACCCCTTTAAGCTCTGAAGCCTCTGAGTCCGCCGAAGCCCCATTTGTTAGAAACCCTCCTATAACCCCGCAGCAGAGACCTATTATCCCCAAGAACCTGTCACAGTCTGAAAGTAACCTTAGCCCGAGTATCCTTGTCGCAGGTTAGTCTTCCCCAGCTAGTTCAAACCCTTCCCCCCCCCCTAGATCCCATATGGCCCATGTTCATGATGACATCAAACTACCGGTTTTTAAAGGAACTGGGTCAGAAGATCTAGAATAGTTCTGGTTTCTATGCGAAGCTGTGTGGACCGCGAAGAACATTACAGACATAGATGTCTGACGAGCGCAGCTGATTAATTCTTTCAGAGACTGAGCCCTAACTTGGTTTATGAAGTTTTCTAGCACGCAGAACCCTGTCTTGGCTGACATCAAAGTAGCACTGATCCAAGAATTTAAGAAACCTAAATCAGAGTCGCAGTGCATCACTGAGTTAAAAGAGATTCAGCAGCGGTGAGGTGAATCTGTGTGGGACTTTGATCAGAGATTCAAAGTTCTGCCTGACCAAGTTAGCTTCATGATTGGACCAGCACAACACAAGGAGTGGTTTATTGCAACATTATTACCTCACATTAGATCTCCACTCATGCAACAGAAGGTTGCTGATCAGCAAGAGGGCTTAGAGATTGCCATAAAGCTTGAAACTGCACCTGTCGAAGATAATTCTGGCATAGCTAAAATTCAAGTGCAGCTCATGGAGATGGCTTTAGATCTTCACGACATGAAAAAAGGGAAATCCACCCGCGAAGAGGTATGGTGTATACGTTGTCAAATAGAAGGCCACGACAAGGACCAGTGTCTGGTGCTGAGAAACTATCTGAATACTAGCGCACCAAACCCATTGAATCCTAGTGTTCTGTACTGTGAGATCTGTCGAACTATTGGCCAACATCAACCGGAAGATTGCTATCTATTACTGAGGTATGTTCAAGTCCCGAAGAACCCTTACTGTAAGTTCTGTAAGTCAGTAGGCCACAATGAAGATGAATGTCGCAGCTTCGACCTTATGAGGGAACAAACCTATGACACTTATAGGGTCTACCCAGATGCACAAGGCAATGATGGGTATGGTTACCGAGGTGGTCGAGGTAGTTTTAGAGGCCATGGTCGTGGTATGCCTGGAGGAGATCGAGGTCAAGTTATTTTCTTCAACTGCAATCAGGCAGGACATCTATCTCGAGACTGTCAAAACCCAACCACGACATGTCGATACCGCAGAGAAGTCAATCATGTCATCGAGCAGTGCCCACAGTTGCTAGCTAAAATCCAAGAAAGAAACAAGAAACCTAGTCCGATTGTCTAGTTGATTGCTGTCAAGCCATGACCGATCCCAGCTATTAATGTTGTTACAAGAAGTGGAGCTACGACAGATGCGCAGTGTCAGGCGAAGCAGCTTGACGAAGCTTGGGTTCGCAAGGCCGTAGAGAAGACTCTAGCATTTGATGTTCGACGAGAAAAAGAAACTTTTTTGGAGGCCAGACAAGACTTTGCTGACCCAGATTTTCCAGCAGCAAACAAGCAGCATCAGCAGCTGCAATCCCAGGAAGAATCACAAGGCCAAGTAAGTACTTTGTCATCATTTTTACAGAGTTGCCTAAAATTGTTAAGAATTCAAAATGCCTTAAATGAATTACAAAAAGTTATTCAGTCTTGCGAACCTCAGCCAAGCCCTGGTAAGGAAAAAACTGTCAGTAGAATTAGAAGGACTAGAAGAGAGATGAGACTACATGCTCAGATAGGAGAATATGACATGAAGGATATTATTTTAGATCTAGGTTCAGAAGTCAATATCTTAACTAAACAGACATGGGAACAAATGGGAAAACCCACCCTTGATTGGTCCCCTATCCAATTGAGATTAGCCAATCAACAACGGATTATGCCTTTAGGAAGATTCCCCAGAGTACCAGTGGATATAGATGGAGTCAGTACTGCAGCAGATTTTGAAGTTATTGAGATCATTGATGACAGTAACCCCTATCTAGCTTTGCTAGGAATTGAGTGGGCAATAGATAGTGATGCAATTATCAATCTTAAAAAGAGACAAATGACTTTTGAAGGGAATGGATTGAGAGCTATAGTACCATTGGATCCTTCTCAAGGAGAAAGATATACAGAGCCAATCAGAGAGGAAGATCAGAATATTCTGGACCACATCTATAATATCACAGCTAAAGAAGAAGATTATGTCAAGCCTAATGCCGAAGGTGTAATGGATTGGCAATGTGATAGCTCCTGCATTTCTGATTCAGACGATGGTCTAGAGAATTGGCAGAATCGACTATACGAGCTACATGGCCATTAGTGCGCACGAATTACCAAATCTCTTAGATGCCTTAGTGCATAGGCTAGAGATTTTCCTACATATGATGGGTTGACAGACCCAGGAGAATTTATTGTGCAGTTCTCAGAACAAGTTCCAGAATCACAGAGAATGCAGACTCTGGAAGCAGCATTAAGAGCTACAGCAGCGAGATGGTGGAATGGCCACAGGAAGTATATTCACAATTGGGAAGCTTGCCAAAATTTTCTATGCCTCAGATTCATAGACCAATCTCAAGAGGTGCGAAGCAAGTTCAATGGGAAAATTAGTCCTCAGGAACATTTGAAGCAATGTTATGCATCATGGGAACATGTACCTCATGAGGAATGGGTGCATAAGTTTGTGCACACTTTGGAACCTATAGCAAAAAATTGGTATACAGAGGTTGAACTCTGACATGGTACTGCAAGTTGGGATGATCTTGTTGATATTTTTATGCTTACATTTTCTATTAACAAAGTTTGTCCTGCTTTAGATGCAGCTGTCAGATTGATCCGTACTAAGATATTTGATGACCACGAAATAGGGGAATACAAAAAATATTGGGAAGCACAAGAAGCTAATGTAGTTGAATGTTATAACCTCGCAACTGACGAGGATGACGATCCGCATAACATTAACATTCCTGAGTCAGAAGGAAACTATGAAATACACGGACCAGTGGTCGAAGCACTTGAAGTGACTCAGCCTCTGAAGACGTGGACCATAAATATTGGGTCAGAGGAAAATCCCAAGTATGCTACAATTGGAGATTATTGGGATGATGAAATGGTGAGCAAAGTGACCCAACTTCTCCATGAATATCAGGACCTATTTTCGATGAAGTTTTATGAGATGAAAGGTATCCTTGGTGATATAGGAGTAATAAAGATCCCTTTGAATATTGATGTGAGGCCTGTGAAACAACGTCCCTATAGGCTAAACCCTCAGTATAAAGAAAAAGTTAGACTGGAGCTCGATAAGATGCTTGCCATAGGAATTATAGAGCCTGTCGAAGAATCTGAATGGGTCAGTCCTATGGTGGTACAAGAAAAGAAGACTAAGGGTGAAATCCGAATCTGTGTCGATCTGAGGAAGCTGAACGATGCGTGTCTGCACGACCCCTTTCCCACTCCTTTTACAGATGAAGTCCTCGACAATGTTGGAGGTCAAGAAGTCTACTCTTTTACTGATGGATTTTCAGGCTACCATCAGATCAGAATTGCTCTAGAAGATCGACATAACACAACTTTTGCTATAGAAATGGGATCCTTTCAGTATACAGTTACGCCCTTCGGATTGAAGAATGCACCTGCTATGTTTTCTCAAGTAGTCATCTGTCCATTTAAATAATTTATACATAAATTCTTAGAAGTTTATTTTGATGATTGGACTATCTTCAGGTTACTAAAAGATCACATTGCTAGTTTAAGACTTATGCTGGACAAGTGTAGATAGCACCAGATCTCCTTGAATTTGAAAAAGTGTATCTTTTGTGCACCCTTTGGAATTTTGCTAGGTCATATTGTTTGTAAGCAAGGATTGATGGTAGACCCTGTGAAGATAGAAATCATTGTGAATTTTCCTCCTCCAAAGTCTGTTAAGCAACTTCGCACTACCCTTGGTCACACTGGATACTACAGGAAATTTATTAAAGGATATGCCTAGATCACATCCCTGATGGAGAAACAGCGGAAGAAAGAGATTAAGTTTGAATGGACACCTAAATGTCAAGCAAGTTTGGACATATTAAAAGAGAAGATGGTGACTTCCCCTATTTTAGTATTTCCTGATTGGAATAAGGATTTTCATGTGCATGTCGATGCATCCTCCATCGCTCTGGGTATAGTATTGGCTCAGACAGGTGCAGGTAACATTGATCACCCTATTGCCTTTACAAGTTGCAAACTGTCAACAGCAGAGAAGAACTATACCACGACAGAAAGGGAAGGTTTAGCCATGGTATATGCTTTGCAAAAGTTCTGACATTATCTGTTAGGTTCTCATTTTAAGATGTTCACTGACCACTCTGCTTTGAAATATTTGATTAAAAAACCTGTGCTAGGTGGAAGGATATGTAGATGGCTCATCTTGTTTCAGGAGTACGACTTTGAGATCATAGTTAAGCCAGGCAGACTTAACCTGGGACCTGACCATCTGTCGAGGCTTGAGTTAGGGGAAGAGCCCACTAGCCTAGATAAAGGTCTTCCTGACGCCCAGTTGTGTACCATCGAGATGGTTGATGATTACTTTCAGGACATTGTTCAGTATTTGGCTACAGGATATGCACCGTCAGAGATGGCAACTCAGCAGAAGAAGCAGTTGGTGGTTCGAGCTACCGATTTTACTTTAATAGCAGGACAACTATACAAAATGGGACCAGATGAAATACTGTGCAGATGCGTCCTCGAGCATGAAAAAACATTGATCTTGGCTGAAGCACTCTCTAGAGTAGCAGGAGGTCATTATGCAGGGAAAGCTACAGCGTAAAAGATTTTTGCAGCCGACTTGTGGTGGTCCACACTTCATAAGGATGCTAGGGAGTACTGCCACAGTTGCAATATCTGTCAAAGGACAGCAAAACCATCCAGGAGGGATGAGATGCCCCTCATTCTGCGGGTAACTTTACAGGCCTTTGACAAATGGGCTATTGATTTTGTTGGACCCATAAATCCCCCTCCAAAGAAATCAGGAGCACAGTATATTATTACAGCAACTGAATACCTTACTTGTTGGGCTGAAGCTCAACCATTCAAGGATTGTAGCGCTGCTACAGCTACGAAGTTCATCTTTGACAATATCTTAACAAGGTTTGGATGTCCTAGAACTTTTATGAGTGACCAATGGTCACACTTTTTAAATAAAACTATTGAAGCATTGACTAAAGAATTTTAGGTATATCACCAGAAGAGTACTGCATACCATCCTCAAGCAAATGGAACTGTGGAAGCCTTCAATAAGATTCTTGAGTAGGATATGACCAAGGTTTGTAATATTAATAGAAATGATTGGGATATTAGAATCCCGAAAGTGTTATGGGCTTATAGAACCACTTGCAAGAAGTTGACAGGTCACACACCTTTTAGGCTGGTTTATGGGAAAGAAGCAGTTATGCCAATGGAGTATATTGTTCCTCGTCTCAGAATAGCTGCTTTCATGGAGATGGATGACCCAGGTATGTTGAATAAAAGGCTAGCCCAGATAACAGAACTAGAAGAAGACAGATTCATTGCAGGGTTCCAGCAGCAAGTGCAGAAGGCTAGAGAAAAAGCATGGCATGACAGGCATATCAAAAAGAAGCAATTCCAGAGTGGTGATCTTGTACTCTTGTATGACAACAAATTCATGAAGTTCCCCAGAAAGTTTAAGACCCATTTAAAAGGACCTTACATAGTTCAGAAAGTTAGTGATGGTGGCGCAGTCCAGTTAGCCAAATTAAATGGAGAAACTTTTCCTTCCATGGTGAACGGAAGTTGGTTGAAAAAGTATAGGGACAAACCGGGACCCTCTAATTAGAAATAATACAAGAAAGAAGAGTCTAATTACCAAGAATAGTTGAAAGTGGGTACTAGACTATAATTAAGCTTTCAAAAGGTTGCGGGTCGCATGCCACACGTAAAGTCAAAGGTCCTTAGCACGACACAGCTAAAAATTGAGTCGTAGATTAAAATCATGACTGTCCGGGAAGATCAGATTTGGCAGCACTAGCACGTGCTCTACATTGATCGTCCTCAATGATGGGATTTTACGAAATCTAGCGGTGCATGTATGATATCCACGAAACTTGGGTTAGATCCGCTATCCATGATGACCCATTATCACAAATCCTAATCGCTAGAGTCCTTAAAAAGACATCCAACTCCCACAGTTCGCCATTTATAGTTCTGCAGTTCAGACCATGTCGAATGACTGTAAAGCCCAGAAACTGTTACGAGCGGTCAGAGAGAGAGGTTTGCAGAACCTTCTGAACAATCCGCCGGAGCAGACATGCCCAACCAACGCACAAAGAAAGGCAGAAGTTCGCTCTAAGAGATCCGAAGAAAGGCAGAAGTGCGCTCTGCGTCGCACAAAGAAGAGCCTCGGTCTGCACGAGAAAATTCTGCAACATCCCAAGCTGTAGCCTCCTGGGTTAGCAGAACCAGGGCTGCTATTTGTCTTATGCACCTTGACACATAATTTTTAGGAGACCCAAAGTTATGGATGGTCAAGTGCTCGGTAAGCAGATTGAAAGAGGGGACTGCTGACAGATTCAGAAGGTTGTTACCAGCATAAAGAGTCCAAAATAAATGCACATGCAGCCAACGACCATATGAATGGATTCAGCACACCGCACACTACGTATCACTAGCAAGATTCTCCCACCAGAAGAGTCACAGAAGTGCCCCGGGACGGGCCACAAGTGAGTCTTAGGGGCCTGTTAGCGCTCCGACCCTAAGGGTCCTTATCTTTGGTAACTCCGCGGTTTTTGTGGAAGTGTAAGCGGAGTTACAACCCAAAATAGTCTTAGGGGTGTCGTGGGTGGGTCGAAACCCCTTTTTGTAATTAACCCTTGGTGTAAATCTAGGTTTAGGGTTTTGGGCGCCCATGGTTTAAGTCCATGGTTTTGTAATAGTGCGCTATATAAATAGGCACTTATGTAAAGAAGTAGGGTTAGGTATTTAATGATTATCTTACGAATCTATTGTAATGTGAAGATAAGATATTGTATAAGGGTTTTTGTAAGAAGGTTAAGTCCCAGCTGTGTGAGTGGATGACATCTGCAGCTGTGTGCGCAGAGGGGTTTTTGGTGAAAATGAAGATCTGCAGCTGTGTACACAGAGGCCTGCTACTGTGTGCACGGATTTGAGGACTGAAGGGATCTGCAGCTGAGTGCGCAGATCAGAACTGTCATTTTAGTTGTAAAGGGTTGAATAAAACATAGTTCTATGGACGTAACCCCTACACTAGGGGTGAACCACGTTATATCTGGTGTTGTGGTTCCTTTGCATTGATTTGTTATTATATTTTATGCATTGCTAAGTAAATAACTGATAAAGTAAGATTGTTGTTAATAACTATCTTCGCTGTGAATTCCCAAATAAGGGCTGTGCAAGTAACTGTTTGTTTATCTAACCACGAAGCTACATACTTGATAATAGAAGCATTATGTTGTGTGATTATTAATAGTTAAAGACTAAAGGTACAGTAAGATTCTCTCTTCTGCTTGTAGAGACCTGATTCTGCGGCACCCCATAGTTGTTTCAGGTGAGACTGTAGCCTGTTCGCAGGCTACTGCTGAAAGGGCCAACACTGTGGGTCTTTTGTTGGTGCGAAGTTAAAGGTAAAACCCGGGTCTTCCCAGTTAGCCCAACAGACTATATTTATAGAGTACTAAGCTCCTAATACTGACCTTAAAACATAGACAAAAATAAGCTATGATACTAGAATCAAACCCACACACAAAAAATCCTAACAAATTTCGATCTGGTAGATTCACTATGATCACAAACAAATCAAGAAAGCATGCTAGAATGTGCTTGGTGGATTAGTTTGGGAAAATTTGACAGCTGGCACTTTGGCCTGCTTGATGAAAATGACTGTTCATAGGATATTCAAGCAGCCCACAATAGTTTCGTTCATCCCCGCATCTTCAACCAACGAAATTGTTTTGGATCGTTTACATTTCCCTCATGAAATATGCACCATCCATTTCCTATACCCTTTAACTCCATTTTTTTATTTTTCTAATTCATATCTTCCTCGCAACTTCGCCCCCCAAAATCATCCTGGACTGTGGATCTGTTTGGAAAACAATCGAATGCACCTACAAGTGTATTGACTTGCACACTCTATAAAATTCCCCTAAGTTCTGGAAATTAAACCAACAAAACTTTGAACTAGTATAATTTTTTGCATCAATAGATCAATTTGATCAATCCATGATGTGTAGACACGTATCTTGGATTTAGCCACGAGCATCTAAATTTTGCTGATTTTAAAGTTTAAGTTCTCCTTGCATGTTGTGGCAGTGAATTTTTTCTCATCTGTGGATCTTGATCAGTCATTTATCTCGGTCATTGAAAGCTTTGGGGCATACCAAATTCCACTAGGTTGAGAAATTTATTTTCCCGTGCTAGTTGCGATCGCAGAATAGATGGTGTCCATAGATATTCGTCACTATTCCCATTTGACGATCAATGTTTTCCCCCACACATTAACCCCTTTCCACCGATAATAGCATTTCTTCTAAACCTGCATCTTCTCCTAGTGAAATCATTATGTACTGTGGATCTAAAATCCACCTCGATCTCCATCATCAAATTTTCCTAGGTTGGTCCCAAGCTTTCCTGAAATCCTCAAACTACTCTAAAAATAAGAATTGAACTGATACTAAACAAAACTACAAAATTTCTAAAAGAAATGCTCGCCATGTTGAGCTTATTCACACCTACCTACCTACCCTACCTGACCAAACATTAATGCCCAATTAAGTAAATTTGTACTTCCAATGAAGCCAATCAAGTAATTGATCTAATGATTGGGATTCTTAAGCCTTCTTGATCAGAAATGAAGAACTTAATGGAAAAAGGTTAAGATGAGAGACCTGATATTTACTTCAAACACATAACCAACCATTCCCACCACAAATATTTTCCAAATAATCATCCACTGGATCATGACATCCTGCAAAAATTTATGTTATGTGCTTACCATGCTAAGGTTGCTCCAACTGTAACTACTCCAACATCTTCTCAAACTTGTCTTCAAGAAAACTATGCCAAGAATGCTGATGACAATTTGCAAGTGAGACATCAACTTCCTCATCTAAAATATCAGAATTTAAAACCTGATTCCCTCCAAGTGTTTCAAAGGAAATATCATTGTGTTTTTTTCATAGAATCAAGCAAAATAATTTATGAATTTAAAAAACATAAATAAATATCCCATTTGGAATCCTCCTCTTCTTGGTGATCCAATCTATTATTGCGAATTGTTGGTTCTTTAGGTAGATTATCCAAGTAGCCATCCTCACATTCATCATATATAGGCAAGCTGAAATCTCCTTTAAAAACATCACTAACATAATTTTCAACATGCTAACTGCAATATTCATAAATAAAATTAGTATGACCCTCTTGTTGTACAACACTAGGATGATTATATTCTTGTTCATAAAAAGAAGGATTGGAATGCAGAGAAGATTCTAGTAGTCCACCCTTCTCATCTTCTTTGTGATTTAACCCCTCATGGAAAACTATTGTTTTCCTCATAGGCTAGGATTGATGGCATGACTACTTTCCCTTTTCCTCATCTATTTCTGAAAATGTCACATCCTTAAGTTTCTATGTTCGCTTAGAGGCTCTTAATCTTTGCTTAAAATATTCAAATGAGGAAATACACAATGGAAAATAGTTATTTTTAGCATGTTGATTGTAATATTCATAAAACCCATTATAGCACTTCTCTTGTACATCACTATGCTACTCATCTTTCTATTCATGTCTGTCTGCCCATTCTAATTTGAGGTATGATTCCTCTTTACTTGCAATTTTGGAAAATACAAATGGGGGAGGACTATTAGGTCACAATTTTCTCGAATTAGAATTCTCTATATAATCAACCACAAAAGCATTATAGCTTTGAAGAAATTGTTGCTGCAAAAGGGTATTTTTTTATTGGACTGTTGATGTATTTGTAACTTTGGAATGTATTCACTTATGTATCTTATATTGTACCCCCGATGTTCCTATCAGGAGAATCAATTGTATTTATTTATACTCGATGTTCCTATCGGGAGAGTCATTAATATAATAAAGTCATATAAAGTCATTGAGGTTAACCCTCCATTGTAAGTTGAGCCAATAGTCCCCAGAATTGAGTTGAGGTTAACCCTCCTTGTTGATCGGGGGGCAAAGTCCCCATAGTTGAGGGGCACTAGGGTTGTTAGACTCTCCTAGAGATGTTGGCCCTAGTAAGTAATTTTAAAGTTGGAAACTAGTATAAATATAGAGTGAGACTCTCTATTTGTTACATACACTCACTCAACTGGAGCGGATCAGTGAGAGAAGAAGTCCTCACACAAGTGAGAGAGAGAGAGAACAACTATTGGAGATCATATTTTCTATCTTTAGACTTTATTGCTGCCATTGGTGCTCATTATATATTTGAGGAATTTACATGGTTTTCTCTTTTATGGTTTCCCCAAGGAAATTATTTGTGTCTCTTCTCTCTTGTTATTTTTGTTGTGCATGTTATTCTCTGAGATAAGATCCTAGATCATATTGCTTAAATGATTAAAATCTAACATGGTATCAGATCTAACCTGAGAAGAAGATAGTGTGCAACTACAAAAACTAAGACTTCTTAATTTTTGGGTCTCTCTCCACAATCCATCAACAAAAGGAGGCTAGGATAACTCTGCATTGAAAGGCACATCTTTTTGTCGAAGCAGAATTTGATTTTAGGCATTTTTCAGTTTTTGCTGTAAGAAATTAGGGATTTTTATAGAAGAGATATTTTTGAGTGATCCCAGCATAGGATTTATCTCCTCATCAAAATGGAATTTTAGAGACCAAGGTCTAAGTTTTTGGTTGGGTGAAACTCCAGGAAATTCAAACCCTAGTTTGACCCCAGGCCTGAAAATCTCTAAAATACTAAAATTGGTAGTTTTTGTACATGCGCTATATCTCGGGATTTCAGAAGTATGAAGGGCCGAAGATAAACATATAATCCTGGTATACCCTAGGTAAAAATTTCAGCCTTAGATGCACTATAGTCTAGGAGATACGATTCCTCCAAATCAGGGTTCCATCATCTTCCAGGATTCACCCCTAAACAAGACATCTAGGGATAATTGCTATATCTTGGGATACGAAGTTCCAAATTACGTTTCGCAAGATGTTCAGATGGGAAACGAATTGTAATTTTTGTGATAAAATTTGCAGACCCCTAAGGTGAAACAATGACACGTGGAAGTCTGTACAAGTTCATTATGTTGAACAGTCCCGAAATAAGTCACCTTGGGAAAAATCTCATAAATCCCATTTGGTGAAACCAAGTCTGATAAAACATATGGTGTTGGAAATAGGATAGAGGAGGGTACCTCAGTAGGAAATTTTAGACACATAGGAGTATTACTTTTGTATGTACCATAGAAACAATATCAGGCATTTCTGCAGAGGAAATTGAAAACCTAGGGCTTCCTGTTCTAGGATCTTCCCTCTATTCTTTTCATAAAAGGAGTACATTGGACAACTCACCTTGAAGAGGCCCATATTTCTATAAAATCATATCTGAAAGATTCCAATTTTTGAAAATTAGAGTTTCTCTGACAAACCCTAGATCAGCGAGATCCAGAACGAGGACAGACACCTCAAATCAATAAGATCTAATCTTTTGCTATTTACATTTGAGGTTCTCATTTCAAAATGACCTATCACACCAACTTGATTACAATCTTGTTGAAGCTGAAAACTTCTGAGCATGGAAGTATAATTTTTCACTAGTTCTTGAAGAAAATGAATTGGACACCTACATAAGTGGAGAGGTTCCAGTTCTAGAGGGATATGAGGCTAAATCCTTACACAAGAAGAACTTGGTCAAGGCCAAGAAGATCATTGTTGATTCAAGGATCACCTTATCCCAGAAGAGTCTTTCCTAAAGACACCTAAAGATATGTTTGATTTCCTGACCAATCTATTTGAAAGGAGGAACATAACTTAGAACATGACTTTGAGAAACCAGTTGAAGAATGTGAAGATATAGAATGCAGAGACCATACAGTCATACTTTACAAGGATATCTCAAATCAAAGAACAACTTGGAGTAGTAGAAGACGAAATGGAGAATACAAAATATGTGATAACCACCTTGAATGGCCTCCCAGGATCATGGGATTCATTCATTTGAGGAATGTGTGCCAGAAGGAAGTGATTAATTTTAGTAGACTCTGGGAAGAGTGCACAAAAGAAGAAGCTCAACTCATAATAAGATAAAATAAGATGGGAGCAACTGAAGATCAAGCTCTCATGATTCAAAGAAGATCCCTCAAATGAGAAATATAAAGAACTAAATTCTTGAATAACCTCTTATCCATCTTATCATTTGGATAAGAAATTATGATGTTATCAATGAAGAAGATGATGAAGCTGAAAGGAATCTACCCATGAAACAAATAAAGATAAGTATTCAATTGTCATCTCATGATATCATTTTGTTATGCATTTGTTTATATTCAGTTGGTGTGTTATGCATGATAGAATGTTTCCATTAATGATAGTACACTACTAATATGCATGTGATGGGTAAGTATCCCATGGTGCTATACAACTCTCCATTGCTAATTATTTAGAATGAAACCTCTTTGTTGACATATTGTGTCACATACCCCGATTTTGTAAAATAATGTTAATTATTTTAATTATATTTCCTAAGAGATTATGTTAAATTTAATGTAAAGTAGGAACTGATGACTCAGCAGAGTACAAAGAAGTGGAATGTAATTCTAAATATTTTATTATTAATAAATAAAAAGTGGAGACAACAGCATTGGGAGAGCTGTTAATAAGAGGTTACTAGTCAAACTGGTGGATGGAACTAGGTGGAGGGCAAACGACAAGTGGCAGCATCCTCAAACACTTCCTATGTTGCAGGTGGTAACTTCCCTACATTTGGGGTCATGATCCCCCAAGAAAGTGGGATCAGAGCAGGTGGCTCATTAAACGACAACTAAACCAAAAATACCTAGGCAATCTTTTAAAAGTACCCAATGAATAGAGCTGAGCTTGCTAAGATATTTTCCAGAGAAGAATCATTCAAGTGGAATGTTATTCAGGAAATTCATTGGGGAAAAAGGGAAAAACAGTAAGGAAGTTGTTCTAAGAGGAACGATGCAGTAACTTGGTCTATTACAGCTTGTTAGCTGGGAGAACTTACTGATAAGTTCAGGATTGATACTGAGTTTGAAGACTGGTATTTGACTTTTGCTACACCTAGTTCCAACCAGGGAGACCAGAGCAAGCTCGAGGGTCCTGAGGAGTCATTGTTTGAGCGCTCTCCAGGAGTTGGTAGGGAGGAATGGCCTCCCATTGCTGTTGTTGTCCAATTTTAAACAGGTTCTGTCAACTAACTATCTTTGTTTTAATAACTGTGAATGGTTGAATGTTATGTTTGTAGTTTATGACATAAATATTTAGATGGTTTAGTGATGTAAATGTTTTTAGTTTATCAGTAATAGAATCTTTTGATGAAAAATAAGAACCCACTGTGTTTTTCCTCATCTGGGTTTACCAGACCGTACTCCAGTACAGGGGTAAAATTATAATAAAGATGGTATGATGAGATTGTAGAATTGTAGATTGTTCTTTATCTATTATTAGAAGAGATATTTTTTTTTACTGACAGTAGCATGTGTTCATAGATAAAACTATTTCCTTGTACAATATTTTACTTTCAGTAATTCTATTATTTTTAAAGAACAAATAGAAGAATATAATAATTGCACTAGAGTAGGGTTAGACTAGATATGTATGTTGTTTAACCTTATAGATTCTTTCGTCCATATTACAATAATTTAACTGTTATATGTCTAATAACAAAACTGAAAGTAGGAGTAGTTTAATAATGATTAAATTCTGCTGTCAAACCAAGCTGGTCTAGATTTTATGTATGATTAGTAATGTAATCATTTCATTATTTTATTCCTTTTTATTTAGACTAAGCTCGAACAATTTCCAGAGCTGTTAATATATCCTTCTTCAAGTGTAAATGAATGTTACTATATATGTTTATGAGATAGACTCTAGATATAGTTAATAGGTTTCTTTTGTATATATATCAATAGTATAACTAATAAGAAAAACTATATATTAAAATAACTTTATAAAGTATTAGCATAATAATACAAGAAATAGACAAGAGAATACCACCTTTCTATGTATTTATAAAATAAACTAGGAATATTAATCATAGAAGCATTGGTACTCTCAACGAAGATAATATCCTTAGTATATTAATAACAATATATTTTATTACATACATTATAGGAATATTATCATTATGAACTTAAGGTAATATTCTTATTACATTAAATTGCAAACTTGAACTAATTATACCTTCTATGCTATAAGGTAAATGGAGAGTACTTAAGCACATTGTAAAAAGGAAAACATAAAAACCCTGTACAATTGAAAGATATAAACTGTAAATCAACATTTACAATTTATTAATAATATGTAAGTCAATATATAAACCAGGTATAGAAACCTTGATGTTAAGTTTATTAAAAAATATATATATTAAGAGTAAAAATCAAATGCATAATCGAACAGAAAATAAATAATAGAGTGGCAGAATGCTCGACTTTCGAGCTTAATTATATAATATAAAATATAACTAGTAACCTCACAATTGCATAAGCACAGTATAACTTAACAGTAATTTAAAAGGAGCTGTGTTATTTTCCTTGCTGTTAAAAATTAGGGTAAAAACCCTATTCATCCAAAATATACAGAGTTAATAACTGTAAAACCGAGTTCAGTAATTTTAACTCATAGCCGTATTGAAAATTTACATAGGAAGGGTTTACAGCCTGTGCTTTTATATAAATATAGTATTATGAACAAAACAAAATGTACACTCACGGCCGAAGCCGAAGAACCCTACAGTAAGCAAGGGTCTTAATAACCACGAAAGAATTGCGAAGCAAACAACCAAAACAACCAAAAACCCATGAGGGTCTTTCAGGTCGCAACGACCAACCTTTAACATCCCATAAGGGTTTGCACAAGGTAGAATAGCCATGGAAAGTACAAGGCTTACCATGGCCTTCATGACGCCACAACCTCGTACTTGCTGCACAGAAAGAGAAGGGAGACAAGTCGGGCCTGTAAATCCATCATACATTCTACTGTTAGATATGATATATTAAAGGCAAGGAGTTATATAACCAGGAATTGTGTAGTAAAATAATAAGAACACGAACGATATTATTACCTCAAACATAATAGAAAGATAATCACTGATAACCAGTAACGCCGCGACCAGCACGAAAAGGAGTTATGTCTTCAGCTGCAAACGAAACGGCGGTACAACACTTCATCAACCATTGACAGTGAAAGGTTTCAGTTACTCGGCTGACAAGGTAAAACCCTGAAGCCGTAATGTTACTCAATACAAAACAAAACACAGTACCCTGTGCAATTCAATCCACGACTCTCTGAATGGAGCAACCACCCTCGTTCTGGAAACTGAAGAAGAAGGTGGGGAAGGGGGCTGTTACAATCAAGGGTTTGGATAAGCTACTAAGGCACAAAAAAAACCTGAAAGGAGATCAAGTGGCTTACGACGATATCAACGCTATGGCACAACCTTCATTTTTGTGCTTCTGATTAGGATAACAAGAGAGGAGTAAGTCAAGACAACCACGACATTACTTAGGTGATAGAGCAGCCGAATAATCTGTAGAAGAATGGAAAGAGCCCGAAGGTGGTGGAAGACTAACGAGTTAGGGTTAGAGATGACTCTTTTAAGCTGATGACGCTTGGCCACCAATCAGCCATGTCTCCATGCAAATATTTACATACGGTGGGTAATTCTCCATAGTTATTGATGAGCAATCACCAAGCACGATATTATCAATCATTTGGATGAGTTCAAAAGGTTCTACTTTAATCCTTAGCCGAAGTCAACCTATCATTGCATTATGATAACAAGAAATAATTAGTATATAATCCTTGTCTTGAAGCACACTAATGGCGTAATATTTTAACGACTCATTCAAATACTCTATGATATACCATCGTTCATATTTTGTAAATCGAGTTACAACACTATGTTCACCGTGCGCATAGATTAGCCCCACGACCTATAACTTCATAACATGTTATGTCTTACATAGTAAATAATTGATGAAAGATTATACATTATCAAGAATGATAAGTTCACAACATAACTTTTATACAATCTTGGAATGGATGAGGTAAAGGTTTATAAGATTTTTCTCTAGAAGTTAAAACCATAAACTTGTTATGACTTGGTCTTGTTCATAACCTCTCCATACCGGTGAATGACTATTTTTTCATTCAATAGTTACATTGTTAAATAGAATAAGTTTGTAACATTGTTGTAGAAGAAAAATATAATACGTATGTTTAAGTAAGAATAATACTTATACAAGTATTTAACCAATATCTATACCTTAATCATAGAATATACTAATGGTTAATATTAAAGTTGTTATAGAATCAACTAGGGTAAGTATTATGTTCATAATGTTAATCCCTTTGGCCTGGTTGTATTTATCTAAGTAATAAAGTTTGATAGATAAAAACAAAGGAAAATAATAACAATTATGTTGATGAATATTATTTCCTGGAATAAACGTTCTTAACCAAGAGATTGTAACATACAAGGGCTAAGCTTCTAATCTCTTTAACAAAGAATTTACCAACATAAATGTTAGATCAATAAACATTTATGTTATGCATTCTTTTAAGATAGTAACCACTAAGGATAGGCCCTCTTATTTTTCATATGAAAGGAGTATAACTAAAACCTGTTTACAACAAATTATCTATCTGACTAAGAATAAACTTTAGTTTTGGAACAGTTATTGTGTAATTGAAGCTTGTGCTTCAACTTGAGTATATCTTTTCCAGAATGGCAACTCAAAATAAATATGTAACTCCCATAAAATCCAGAAGTAAAAATGGAACAGTAATACGTAAAACCCCTTATTAATACACATTACAATGTAAATGTATTTGTGCACTATTGAAAGTAAACTATTGATTCTACAACTCTACCATCTCTTACTTTACTTGTAAGTAATTTTAATTAATATCTTTTGACACTGACGACTATAATAGATATCGGACAGTTCAATAATCATTAAGAAACATAAATCTACTTCTACTAAAAAGAAGAACAATTGATGGATTTACCTCAACAAACATTGATATTTGCCTAGAATTTATTGTCTTACTAAACTTTTGATTTGCAACGAACTTGTACTTAAATACTTTATAATTACGACGAACAACAATTGAATTTCTTACCTGTGGTCTGTAACAACAGGGAAAAACTTTCTGCATTAGCTCGAAAGCTAAGTAAGCCCAGTTTTTTTTTTCATGACAACCCCACCTTGTGGTCGCAAAAAGAAAACAGGTCAGTAAATTGAAAGGAACTGTTAAATAAAATACACTTAATGCAACAGGTAAATCAAATAATGATTTCAATAACACACACATAACTAATTAAATGATTAGTTAACCGCATTTATGTTAATTCTATGCAAATTTAAAAAAATTTAAATTTTTCGAAAAATTTGGGGTTTTGACATGTGGTATCAGAGCCAGGTTCAAATACTAGGCCTTGATGTAAGTCCAACTAGTTTCCGTAGAATAGTAAAATAATATACTAACCTATATTTTGTTTTATGTAAATAACAAAAAATTTCTTTTTCTGAAATTTAACAGGAAGGTATGGAGAAGCTAGGAGAATATGCTCAGGAGGAGTCTCCAAACATAGAGACAAGGAAATTGTCTAGAGAACCTATGTTAGAAGAGGTAACTGATCACTCCTCATAATTGATGTGGACTATAAAGGATTTAAAGACTGAAATGGAATCAGTCAAGAAGGACAATGAGAGGATTTTAAAGACTCAGGGAGAGTTGGACCAAATTTTGATGGAAAAGTTCCAAAATGAAGGAAGGAGCAAAAGATCAGAATCTAAGGAGGCTAGTCATCAAAGAAAGTATAAAAAGGTGAAGCTGGTGAAAACTGACAGCATTTCATCATCTGAAGGGTTCGGTGAACAACAAAGCTACCACACTACTAGTGACAGTAGCGAAGCTGAGTTATATGATAGAAAGAAGAAGTATAGACCATATGAGGAGATTTTAGGGGAGTTTAAAAAGATAAATCCCCCAAATTTTAATGGAGAGACCAAAAAAGGGGAAGAAGCAGAGTCCTGGTTATCTGGGATGAGAAAGTATTTTCATATATACAACTATTCAAATCAGCTGAAGGCAAGAATGCCAATCTATAATATTTCCAGAAAAGCAAACATATCGTGGCAAGATCTGAAGAGAGTTAAGGGTATCAAGGAAAAAGAAGTTAACTGGAGTACCTTTAAAAGGTACTTCAAGAATAAATTTCTGTCCGAACAATATTACAAATATAGAGCTAAAGAATTTTACAAATTGAAGTTAGGTTCAATGACTATGAAGTATTTGAACAGTAAATTATTAAGCTTGCTGAGGTATGTACCTTACTTAGTAGATGAGAAACCTAAAGTGCAACGGTTTCTCAGCTATCTACCATATCACATCAAGGACAGAATTGAGTATGATAACCCGAAGACTCTGGAGGAAGCCATGCAGAAGGCTAATTTCTATTTTGAGCAGAACAAGAAGAAAGAAGGCTTAGCTAACTAGAAGGCTAAGAAAAACAACAATTATCCTGAGTTTAAGAAGAAAGAATTTGTACCCCAGAAGAATTTCAAGAATAATAAGAACATAAATTATTCTAACAATAAAAATTCCCAGGGAAATAGAAATGGTACTTCCAATAATTCGAATAACTTCAAAGGCAAGGAAGATGCAAATAACCATGGGAATTTCACTAAGAGTTTTGAATGAAAGGATCCTGTTAAGTGCTGGGAATGTAATGGCCCGCACTATGCCTCAGTTTTCCCAAACCGGGAAAAGTTAGTCAACAACGTTCACACTGAATAGGAGGAGATGACCATTGGAGAATTCGCAAGGACTATGCCCAGAATAAATGCAGCATTGGAGAACCGCCAAGCTAACTATCAGACTTCCATGGTAGAAGTGGAAGGTATGATTAACCAAACCCCTGTAACGATTTTAATTGATCCAGGAGCTAGTCTTAGTTACATTGCACCTCAAATAGTGGAAAAATGTAAATTATCTGTCGATAAGTTTGATAATTCCTGGTTAGTTCAATTAGCCACTGGCGCAAAAAGAAAAGTAACATGTTATGTGAACGAATGTGCCTTACTTATGGATGGATTTAAAACTATAGTTAAGATTAATGTTTTTCCACTTGGCTCATATGATTTACTGATTGACATGGATTGGTTAGAACAGCATAAGGTAGTTTTAAACTGTTACGATAAAACCTTTACGTGCGTAAATAGTAATGAAAAACCCGTAAAAATTAAGGGCATTCCTAGGAAAACTGTAATCAGGAAGATTTCTGCTTTACAACTTAAGAGAGCAGTTAGAAAAGGGTGTAAAGCCTATGATGTAACTATTACAGTTGAAGCAAGTAAATCTGAAACAGATAAGTTAAAAATAGAAGATATTCCTATTTTAAAAGAATTTACTGACGTATTTCCAGAAGAAATTCCAGGATTACCTCCTAGGAGGGAACTGGATTTCACCATTGAGCTGGTGCCAGGTGCATTACCTAACTCAAAAGCTCTGTATCAAATGAATATTTTAGAACTTAATGAGTTAAAATCACAGTTAAAAGAGTTAATAGATAAGAAGTACATTCGACCTAGTGTGTCTCCTTGGGGAGCACCGGTCATCTTTGTTAAAAAGAAAGACGAAAATATGCGATTATGCATAGATTACCGTCATCTAAATAAGATGACTATTAAGAGAAGATATCCGTTTCCCCGCATAGATGATCTATTTGATCAGCTGTGTGGAGCCACGGTGTTCTAAAAAATAGACCGGAGCTCAGGATATCATTAGGTAAGAATTAAGGACGAATATATCTTTAATACATCCTTTAGAACAAGGTATGGACACTACAAGTTTGTTGTAATGCCATTTGGGCTTACCAATGCCCCAGCTGTCTTTATGTGCTTAATCAATATTATAATGCATAAATACTTAGATAAATTTGTTGTCGTGTTTATCAACGACATCTTAATCTACTCTAAAACGAAAGAAGAACATAAAGAACACCTAAGGATAGTTTTACAAGAATTACGAGAGCAACAACTCTTCACGAAGTTTAGCAAGTGTGACTTCTTTAAGGATGAAATCCAGTACTTAGGTCACGTAGTGACTAAGGAATGGATTTCAGTTGATCCTGAAAAGATTCGAACAATCGAAGATTGGCCGGTTCCAAAAGATGTAACATATGTTAGGTCATTCATGGGAATTACCGGTTATTACCGAAGATTCATTGAAGGTTTTTCAAAAATAGCTAATCCGATCACTTCTTTGCAAAAGAAAGGTAAGAAATTTGATTGGAACTTAAGTGTGAAGAAAGTTTTAAGAAATTAAAAACCTTATTAACAAGTGCTCATTTTCTAAGAATAGAAGATCCTAATAAGGATTTTGTGGTATGCACAGATGCCTGTAATGATGGTTTAGGCGGTGTGCTGACTCAAGACAGGCATGCCATTGCCTATGAGTCCAAGAAGTTAAAAATTCATGAAAAGAATTACGCAACTTATGATTTAGAACTTGCGGTTGTTATACATGCCTTAAAAATGTGGCAACACCACTTAATAGGAAGAAAATTTATTCTAATGACTGATAATAAAGGACTAAAATATCTTTTAGATCAGCCCAACTTAAATGCAAGACATACAAGGTGGTTAGCCTTCTTGAGTGAATATGATTTTGAAATCCAACACATAAAGGGTAAAGAGAATAAGGTGGCTCATGCTTTGAGCAGAAACGCAAAGCTGAATTTTACAGCAACAATCAGCACTTATGCTTTTGATTTAAATGAACAGCTTAAGGAAGGGGTAAACCATGATGAAATTTATCAGAAATTATAAGTTACAGCTAAAGAGAAACCTACAAAAAGTTTAATAAAAGGGTATAGTTTAAATGAAGATGAATTTTTACTATTAAAGGATAAATTGTATGTGCCTAGTGTGCCTAAGGTTAAGTTGTTGATTCTGGACGAAATCCACAAAACACCTTACTCAGGACATCCAGGTTACCAAAATACTGTAACCATGCTAAGAAAAGAATATTTTTGGCCTAATATGAAATCTGAAGTAGCTGAATACCTTGCTAGATGTTTGGACTATCAACAAGTGAAAACCGAACACCAACATCCAGCCAATTTACTGCAACCTTTACCTATTCCCAGCTGAAAATGGGAAGTGATCAGCTTAGATTTTATTACTGGACTGCCTAGAAATCAGAATCAAAATGACTCTATTATGGTGGTGGTTGACAAGTTAAGTAAAGAAGCACATTTTATTCCTGTCAAAACTACTTACAAGGCTACCAATATAGCTGATATATTCTTAAAGCATATTTTTCGGTTGCATGGAGTACCGAAAGTTATCATTTCAGACAGGGATCCTAAATTCACAGGGAATTTCTGGAAATCCTTGTTTAAGGGCTTAAATACAACATTGAATTTCAGCACCTCTTTCCATCCTCAAACGGATGGACAGACTGAAAGAGTGAATCAAGTGTTGGAGGATTTGTTAAGGATGTATGTTAAAGATCAGCCAAGTAAGTGGGAGGACTCCTTTCATCTAGCAGAGTTTGCATATAATAATAACTATCAGTCATCAATTAAGTTTAGTCCATTTGAAATTTTGTATGGGTGTAAATGCAACACTCCTATCTCCTGGAATAATCCAGTAGATAGATTGGTGTTAGGACCAGAATTATTAAAACAAATGGAAGAGATTGTGAAGCAAGTGCAGGAAAATTTGAAGGTGGCCCAGGATTGACAAAAGAGCCAAGCAGATTTAAAAAAGAACTCCCAAGGAGTTCCAGGTAGGTGAGCATGTATTTATAAAGGTAAGACCAAAGAAAAGCTCTCTAAGATTGGGGAGTTGTGCAAAGCTAGCACCACGTTACTGTGGTCCGTTATAAATTTTATCTAGAATTGGTTAAGTTGCATATCAGCTAGCGTTACCACCTAACTTAAAAGTGCATAATGTTTTTCATATCTCTGTTTTGAAAAAGTATGTTCATGATGCTACTCATGTGGTTGATTGGAATGTTGTACAGGTGGAACCAGAAGGAGAAATTCTGGTGGAACCGGACTGTATCCTCGAGAGGAGAGAAATTACTCTATGGAACTGCACCATTGGACAGGTGAAGGGGCAATGGAAGCACCTTACTCCCGAAGAGGATACTTGGGAACTAGAAAGTAAGATGCGGGAGGCATACCCAAATCTGTTTCAGGAGGTTGCAGAGGATGAAGAATAAGTAACATCGAGGACGATGTTACATTTTAAGGGGGTGTGTATGTCACATACCCCAATTTTGTAAAATAATGTTAATTATTTTACTTACATTTTCTAAGACATTATGTTAAATTTAATGTAAAGTAGGAACTGATGACTCAGCAGAGTCAAAAAAAGTGGAATGTAATTCTGAATATTTTATTATTAATAAATAAAAAGTGGAGATAACAACATTGGGAGAGCTGTTAATAAGAGGTTACTGGTCAAACTAGTGGATGGAACTAGGTGGAGGGAAAAATACAAGTGGCAGCATCCTCAAACACTTCCTATGTTGCAGGTGGCAACTTCCCTACATTTGGGGTCATGATCCCCCAAGAAAGTGGGATCAGAGCAGGTGGCTCATTAAATGACAACTAACCCAAAAAGACCTAGGCAATCTTTTAAAAGTACCCAATGAATAGAGCTGAGGTTGCTCAGATATTTTCCAAAGAAGAATCATTCAGGTGGAATGTTATTCAGGAAATTCATTGGGGAAAAAGGGATAAACAGTAAGCAAGTTGTTCTGAGAGGAATGCTGCACTAACTTGGTCTATTACAGCTTGTTAGCTGGGAGAACTTACTGATAAGTTTAGAATTGATACTAAATTTGAAGACTGGTATTTGACTTTTGCTGCACCTAGTTCCAGCCAGGGAGACTAGAGCAAGCTCGGGGGTCCTGAGGAGTCGCTGTTTGAGCGCTCTCCAGGAGTTGGTAGGGAGGAATGGCCTCCCATTGCTGTTGTTGTCCAAGTTTAAACATGTTCTGTCACCTAACTATCTTTGTTTTAATAACTGTGAATGGTTGAATGTTATGTTTTTAGTTTATGACATAAAGATTTAGATGGTTTAGTGATGTAAATGTTTTTAGTTTATCAGTAATAGAATCTTTTGATGAAAAATAAGAACCCACTGTGTTTTTCCTCATCTGGGTTTACTAGACCGTACTCCAACACAGGGGTAAAATTATAATAAAGATGGTATGATGAGATTGTATAATTGTAGATTGTTCTTTATCTATTATCGAAAGAGATATTTTTTTTTACTGACAGTAGCATGTGTTCATAGATAAAACTATTTCCTTGCACAATATTTTACTTTCAGTAATTCTATTATTTTTAAAGAACAAATAGAAGAATATAATAATCTCACTAGAGTAGGGTTAGACTAGATATGTTTGTTGTTTAACATTACAGCTTCTTGCTTCCAGATTACAATAATTTAACTGTTATATGTCTAATAACAAAACTGAAAGTAGGAGTAGTTTAATAATGATTAAATTCTACTGTCAAACCAAGATGGTCTAGATTTTATGTATGATTAGTAATGTAATCATTCCATTATTTTCTTCCTTTTTATTTAGACTAAGCTCGAACAATTTCCAGAGCTGTTAATCTATCCTTCTTCAAGTGTAAATGAATGTTACTATATATGTTTATGAGATAGACTCTAGATAGAGTTAATAGGTTTCTTTTGTATATATATCAATAGTATAACTAATAAGACAAACTAGATATTAAAAGAACTTTATAAAGTGTTAGCATAAGTAATACAATAAATAGACAACAGAATACCATCTTTCTATGTACTTATAAAATAAACGAGGAATATTATTGATAGAAGCATTGGTACTCTCAAGGGAGATAATATCCTTAGTATAGTAATAACAATATATTTTATTACATACATTATAGGAATATTATCATTATGAACTTAAGGTAATGTTCTTATTACATTAAATTGCAAACTCGAACTAATTATACCTTCTGTGCTATAAGGTAAATGGACAGTACTTAACCACATTGTAAAAAGGAAAACATAAAAACCCTGTACAATTGAAAGATATAAATTGTATATAAACATTTACGATTTATTAATAATATGTAAGTCAATATATAAACCAGGTATAGAAACCTTGATGTTAAGTTTATTAAAAAAATATATATATTAACAGTAAAAATCAAATGCATAATCGAGCAGGAAATAAATAGTAGAGTGGCAGAATGCTCGACTTTCGAGCTTAATTATATAATATAAAATATAACTAGTAACCTCACAATTGCATAAGCACAGTATAAATTAATAGTAATTTAAAAGGAACTGTGTTATTTTCCTTGCTGTTAAAAATTGGGGTAAAAACCCTATTCATCCAAAATATATAGAGTTAATAACTGTAAAACCGAGTTTAGTAATTTTAACTCACAGCCGTATTGAAAATTTACATAGGAAGGCTTTATAGCCTTTTCTTTTATATAAATATAGTATTATGAACAAAACAAAATGTACACTCGCGGGCGAAGCCGGAGAACCCTGCAGTAAGAAAGGGTCTTAATAACCACAAAAGAACTGCGAAGCAAACAACCAAAACCCATGAGGGTATTTCAGGCCGCAACGACCAACCCTTAACATTCCATAAGGGTTTGCACAAGGTAGAACAACCATGGAAAGTCCAGGGCTTACTGTGGCCTTCATGATGCCACAACCTCGTACTTGCTGTGTAGAAAGAGAAGGGAGACAATTCAGGCCTGCAAATTCATCATACATTCTACTGTTAGATATGATATATTAAAGGCAAGGAGTTATATAACCAGGAATTGTGCAGTAAAATAATAAGAACACGAACGATATTCTTACCTCAAACATATTAGAAAGATAATCACTGATAACCAGTAACGCTGTGACCAGCACGAAAAGGAGTTATGTCTTCAGCTGCAAAGGAAACGACGGTACAACACTTCATCAACCATTGACAGTGGAAGGTTTAAGTTACTCAGCGGACAAGGTAAAACCCTGAATCCGTGTTGTTACTCAATACAAAACAAAACACACTACCCTGTGTAATTCAAGCCATGACTCTCTGAATGCAGGAACCACCCTCATTCTGGAAACTGAAGAAGAAGGTGGGGAAGGGGGTTGTTATAGTCAAGGGTTTGGATAAGCTACTAAGGCACGAAAAAAACCTGAAACGAGATCAAGTGGCTTACAATGACAGCAACTCTATGGGACATCCTTCATTTTTGTGCTTCCGATCAGGCTAACAAGAGAGGAGTAAGTCAAGACAGCCACAACATTACTTAGGTGACAGAGCAGCCGAATACTCCATAGAAGAATGGCAGGAGCCTGAAGGCGGTGGAAGACTAACGAGTTAGGGTTAGAGATGAATCTTTTAATCTAATGACGCTAGGCCACCAATCAGCCACGTCTCCATGCAAATATTTACATACGGTGGGTAATTCTCCATAGTTATTGATGAGCAATCACCAAGCGCAATATTATAAATCATTTGGATGAGTTTAAAAGGTTCTACTTTAATCCTTAGCCAAAGTCAACCTATCATTGCATTATGATAACAAGAACTCATTATTATATAAGCCTTGTCTTGGAGCACACTAATGGTGTAAGATTTTAATGACTCATTGAAATACTCTATGATATACCATCATTCATATTTTGCAAATCGAGTTATAACACTATGCTCATCGTGGGCATAGATTAGCCCCACGACCTAGAACTTCATAACATGTTATGTCTTACATTGTAAATAATTGATGAAAGGTTATACATTATCAAGAATGATAAGTTCACAACATAACTTTTATACAAGCTTGGAATGGATGAGGTAAAGGTTTATAAGAGTTTTCTCTAGAAGTTAAAACCATAAACTTGTTACGACTTGGTCTTGTTCATAACCTCTCCATCCAGGTGAATGACTATTTTGTCATTCAATAGTTACATTGTTAAATAGAATAAGTTTGTAACATTGTTGTAGAAGAAAAATATAATACGTATGTTTAAGTAAGAATAATACTTATACCAGTATTTAACCAATATCTATACGTTAATCATAGACTATACTAATCGTTAATATTAAGGTTGTTATAGAATCAACTAGGGTAAGTATTCTGTTGATAATGTTAATCCCTTTGGCCTGGTTGTATTTATCTAAGTAATAAAGTTTGATAGATAAAAACAAAGGAAAATAATAACAATTATGTTGATGAATATTATTGCCTGGAATAAACATTCTTAACCAAGAGATTGTAACATACAAGGGCTAAGCTTCTAATCTCTTTAACAAAGAATTTACCAACATAAATGTTAGATCAATAAACATTTATGTTATGCATTCTTTTAAGATAGTAGCCAGTAAGGATAGGGCCTCTTATTTTTGATATGAAAGGAGTATAATTAATACCTGTTTACAACAAATTATCTACTGACTAAGAATAAACTTTAGTTTTGGAACAGTTATTGTGTAATTGAAGCTTGTGCTTCAGCTTGAGTATATATTTTCCAGAAGGGCAGCTCGAAATAAAGAAGTATCTCCCATAAAATCCAGAAGTAAAAATGGAATAGTAATACGTAAAACCCCTTATTAATACACATTACGATGTAAATGTATTTGTGCACTATTGAAAGTAAACTATTGATTCTACAACTCTACCATCTCTTACTTTACTTGTAATTAATTTTAATTAATATCTTTTGACACTGACGACTATAATAGATATCGAACAGTTCAATAATCATTAAGAAACATAAATACACTTCTACTAAAAAGAAGAACAGTTGATGGATTTACCTCAACAAGAATTGATATTTTCCTAGCATTTATTGTCTTACTGAAATTTTGATTTGCAACGAACTTGTACTTAAATACTTTAGAATTACGACGAACAGCAACCGAATTTCTTACCTATGGTCTATAAGAACAGGGAAAAACTTTCTGCATTAGCTCGAAAGCTAAGTAAGCCCAGTTTTTTTTTCATGACAACCCCACCTTGTGGTCGCAAAAAGAAAACAGGTCAGTAAACTGAAAGGAACTGTTAAATAAAATACACTTAATGCAACAGGTAAATCAAATAATGATTTCAATAACACACACATAACTAATTAAATGATTAGTTAACCGCATTTATGTTAATTCTATGCAAATTTAAAAAATTTAAATTTTTCGGAAAATTTGGTGTTTTGACATATTGGATTAGTGCACAATCTCAATGTGGTCCTAGTAGAGATGGAAGGCATTTAGAAAGTTTTTGTAATATATGGATGAATGTTGTATTGGATAAAATAGTTGCGTGATTATATCTTGATGAAAAAGAATATTTCATTATGAATATATCATATGAAATGTTTATAACCATACAACTAATGCATCTGACTTGTAGGAAAGATCGTGTACAATCACCTACAAGCAAACAAGGATGAGACTTGTTCCGATGAACAAGTGATGATAGTTCAAAAAATGATCCAAAATGAAGAATAGTATGATGAGACTTTAAGAGGCCTTAGAGACACTCTAGTTATGTGACACTGTTGAGTGACATCATTGATGCAGATCCTTCCAGCTATGAAGAAGTAGCCAAGAAGAAATGGAAGGAGAGTACTAGTTCAAGAAGAATGATGTCTAGGATGCAATATTGAGGCCTAAAGGGAAGTCCATAATGTCTTCCATATGGATCTACAAGATCCAACATGTAGTATATGGAAACATCATGGGATGAAAGGCAAGATTTGTACCATGCGGCTTCTCATGGAAAGAAGGAATAGACTACGAAAAGACATTTGTAGCCACTAAAAGTTAAGATGCATGACAGGAAGACTCATGTGTGCGAATTAAAGAAGACCTTGTATGAGATGAGAAGACACCCATGGGATAACACATACATGAGGAGCTTGAATATCACATAGAGTGATGAAGATCTTAACCTTTGATACAAGGTTGAAGATGAAATCCTATAGAGGATGACAAGCTCACAGATGGGTGCGAGAAGAACATTTTCAATATAGAGGATCTTGGTATCCAGTGAACCTAGATAGATACATAGAATATTAGTAGCAGAGGAAGCTACTTGTCACTTAAATATAGTATGTTTCAATACATAGACTATGAAAGGCAGAGGAAGAATGATGTTCTGCTTCAGACGTAGTGATTGTAGAAGATCCCAAGGTTCAACATCGTATGGCAACATGGATAGATTACTAATGGATATAGGATTTACTAAGAGTAAAGCATATTCGAACCTTTTCTTCAAGGTTGAAGGTGGAAGACCAATGATGCTCATGTTATATGTCGATGAATTTTTCCTGGCAGAAAAGAGGAACTCATTAAAGTTTCAAGAAGGAGACTTGATACCAAGTTTGAGATGAAGGACTTGGATATGATGCACTAATTTCTAGGCATGGAGGTGTTATAGAGAAAAATTCCTATGGCTTGGGGTACCAAAAAAGACAGAGTAACCACAGAAATCAATCCCTTCCCAATATGCAAGAGAAATAAAACATCTAACACTAAAGGATCTTGAAATATACCTTATTCCAGATGGTTGATGTAGATCCTCATTGATATTTTCCATTCCCGCTTGTGTTAACAATTTTCTCCCTCAACAATCGGCAAACAAGACAAGAATTATATATAATTGTGTTAGACCTACTCTAGAATATATAATAAATAATGTATAAGCAATTAAAAGCATCCATGGATTCAATATTCATTTAAATTCACATCATTGGACATGAAAATATATTTATATTAATATAAATAAGAGATTACAAGAATGACAACCTCTATCATCACATCTACGAACCGGAGAAATTGAGTCCTCCACCTGGGCCTCCGCCACCTCAATCCTCCATCTATCGATAGCAAGCTCACAAGTAAAGGAAAGCTTGGGAAAAACAAAAAGTGCTCCATGGGACAAAGGCATGCAGACTCAAGTATAATCAAGCTACGGCAAAAATGGACTATAGTTTTCTTTCTCTTCAATTTCTCTCCTTTCAATGTATCCAAAGGGTTCCTTATATAGTGCTTCAATGGGGTAATGGAAGATCAAATCTAAGTGATTTCAAGGCATATGGAAGGCCAAGAGACAAGTGACTCATATCCATATCAAGGAAAACTCCAAAACTATTTGTCCTTTTGCACACATCTTGATGTACATGGGTTTGAGGGTCATATCCACGTATATATGTGAGAAAGGGTTTAAAAGTTGCATATGAAAAATAACATGTGTTTTTAGGGATTATATTAGAAACATCAAAGGTAAAAAAATGGTCCATGGGGTCCAAAGAGTCTGCATAGGGACAGGGAATCCCATAAATGTGTGATCTACCATGTGTGGTAAAATCAGCTGTAATAGATGCCCCCTAATGTGTGAGCTCAGAGTAACAGATGCCCCTTAATGTGTGAGCTCAGAGGGGTGATACAATGGCTGAAATACATTATAGGTCCATCCCAGAAGTGGGGTGATGAAGAACCAAGTGGAAGAACCAGCCATCCATCAATACAGTACAAATATCTCTACATATGACTGCAAGTACATACAACAGTCTCGGATACATAAGAGTGCAATGGCCATGAATAGGCATGATACAAAAAATGACATGTGTGGTCATCACCACATACAATATAGATAGATCAGAATATCCATTATGAATATATACAAAGGATCATGATCTCCAGGAAAGATGAAGATATACAATGGATCAAGATCTCCATAATGGCTGAAGATATCTGACATATACTGGAATCAAGTCATGAGAGTTGAAATCTCATGAACACTGGCATGATCAAGGAGGTAGCATATCTGGAATGCCACCAATCTGGAAATTCTTCTACACAAACCACTATGAGTACATGTCCTACTATGTGAATAATGATGTCAAGGTCGAACATAGTAGTCCATCATCTGATTACCGGTCATTGATGTATATCGTTAACAGAAGTGAGATCACCCACCCATAATGACAATGGGAATCAAGGTACTAGAGTGAAATATACCAAGTGTGAATAAATGTTTTGAGGTTGAACACTTGAAATAATCCATCTATCAGGGGACATCGATGCATTCCCAAAAATGTTGATGGTGAGAGAACCTACCACTGATGACTGCAAGTCTCAAGGCACTCAAAATGACTCTAGACTTCTATCCCAGAATAAATGCTCTGAAGTCGATGGGATGAAATCAGCTAGAAGGAAGGAATTAAGGCATCCCCCATCATCCAACATGAGGTGCTGAGAAAAGCTGTATAATGTGGAAGGACTCGATCATAATGTGCACGAACCAATACCAGTACCAGGAATGACCGACATGCAAAGTCAAGAAAACTGAGGAATGGCCGACTCATGCTTCAACTTCCTTTGAACAAGAGAATAAAAGTGAATGGGGACTAAATGTAGGCAACATAAACTCAACATACAAAATGGGGACATCTCTGCAACATAGGAGGCATTGACAGAGGCTCCATAGGTACTGGAACCTTAACCAGTCGATGGAGATAAAATCAGAGACATGAGTATAGGTCCTAAAGTCAATATATTAACCTAACCAACGAATATGATATACAGTGCTTTGTACAAAGGCGACATGACTCAACTGCTGCAAAAGATAACATCTTTTCCTGTCCGGCTTTTTGGTTTTTTGAATTTTTTGGAATTTTTCAAAAATTTTGAAAATCTTGAAAAAGAATAAAAGTGCTTTATAGTTATAGACTAGGAGGAGATGAGTGTCAAGGGGCAAACAAACTAGTTCCAAGCAGCAGAACATACCTATGCTCAATGCAAGGACACATGTGTAGGATAATGACACTGGGGGGAAAGTTCCCTCTCGATAAAAATGGGATATCAAGCTGCAAAAGATATAAAAAATGGCTCTTCTTGGCTAGACACAAGACAAGACCAGGCTATATGGCTGATAATCAAAGTCAGGGAAGCCAACATAAGGCTCAATGAGGCAAGCAAAAATCATGATAATGCATTTACAACTTGACATAAGGGAGTCCTAGGGAAAAGGCCAGCAAAAAGATCAACAGGAGTATGAGGAACTTGCGCAAAGTCATGGTGATATTGTACAAAGGATTCCTAGACCCTAAAGGAAAAATGTCGGCATGGGCACTAAATACAAAATAGGAGCTAACTAGAGTACCCATGTATGGTTAAGCTCTACCATTCACATCATGTCACTTCTAAAAGAAACAAGAAGGTTCTGTGAGAAGATAGAATTGGTTCATACTTAAGGTTATAATGGAACGGTCATAAGGTCATGCAAAGTGCAAATGGATGTGAAACCTAACATATATGCTAGTTTATACATAATACCTAAAATCAGCATGAACGGGTCAAAAACACAGTCAAACCGCGCTCAAAATGGACTCCTACATCATCAAATTAGTTCAAAACGGTCCAAAATAGTCAGAAACGGTCAAAACTATAGAAAATTGATAAAAAATTTCAAAAATTTCTATAAATAGTAAAAAATTTAAAAATTCCATATCATTTGAAATTTTTACCCATTTGAGATAAAAAAATTCCAACTTGAATTACGGGAGCATCTTCAGGCGAAATTTGACACCGTTTGATCCAGGAAACTCCTCATGTCCTTCTCTTCCTATTTCATGCAAATTTTTAAAGTTTTCATGGTCCATTTAATTTTCTAGGCCATATTAAATTGTGCATTTCAGCCCACGTGGGTATCGGGGTATTTTCCACGTACAGGGCTTGCCATACATGGAAAAAATGCCCAAACCTGCATACATACACGATTGTTTTACAAACAGTCATGAATGAGGCAGCGAATGAGGTTTTTAAGGGTAGATAATGATCAAATCTCTTGTTTTTTGTGTAGGATGGTTTTATAATGGAGGTAAACGCAACATGGTGATGTAGAAGAGGCCATGCAAGGTGACTTAATGGCCTAATAGCATTGCGTGCATGTGGTTTGTATAATTTTTGGTGTCTTGGTAACCTGAGGGCCAAACCAAGACTCCTCCAGATGCTAGTGGATTACTGGGATCCGGACTCTGATAGCTTTCACATTGAGGGGATGTCTCTCAGTATAGAAATTGAGGACATATACTTTATTACTAGTTTATCCTGACGAGGAGAGGTGGTAAATCTCTGATCTCATGGGCCTGGAGGTGGATTGAATATTGATGAGTACATTGCGGTGTACTAATTTTTGGGCACAGAAAAGGTTGGTAATCAAATCCCAACAAACAATATCCAGGTACTGGGATTGAAGGCCATATTATTGGCACTCAGCAGGATAGTCGTCTTAGTTTCACTCCACTAGGCCTCTCGACCACTTATGTTCTATGCGATGGAGTGTATGAGACCCATAGTGTATGACTGGAGCATTGTGTTGTTGAGCAATATGAAGTACCAACTTAGTGACTGCAAGATGGGAAGGATGAGAAACTTTGATTTCATAAGCATACTGAGCATGTTCTTCTTTGAGCATGTACTGGGGCTAAGCCCTAGAGTGGACATTCCTCCACACGGAGTTCGAGATATGGCCCAACGACATTGGACAAATGTTATGCATAGACTGGGAAGAGGTAGGGTGGCTAACCCCTACCAAATGGACTTCTTTCTAGGGTGGTGGAGGCAGATCATTGCCATCAATGACTACCCCTATGCAGGGATATATTTCCATGGAGATCTATACATGCCCCTACAACCAGGAGCGGCATATGGCGACACAGGTAATGAATGCCAAACCCACTTTTTAAGTTTTTTGATCTATTAATTTTGTTTCTGTTTTTTGATATATTGACTCAAAAGACATGTTTTGGTGTGATGACACATAGTGACTATATGTCATGTGTATGAAAATGTTGGACCACGGTGACCGGATGGTTTCCCTCATCATAGATGGAGGGGAATAGGGGACAATATCATGGGTGTGGATGCACAGCGGATGCTCCAAAGCATTCACACAAACTTCGTACTCTTGACACACAGGGTACCCATGGCGTAAGTCGAGGACTTTCCTGAGACCATGCAGCACCAGATGGTTGGTGTACCATGGGCATGGATTCGATTATTTCAATGGATAGCTAGAACCGTCATGTGCTACCACGATCAGAACCCCCCTCCTCCTCCTCAGGCTTAGAGAACTGAGAGTATTTATTTTTGTACTACCGTGTATTATATTTTGGTGGCTCAGAAGCCCCAATTTTTTATTATGACACTTATGTATTATGGCGTCACGTTTTGGATGTTAATGAAAAACTTTTATGATGATCGATTTTATTTATTTGCATGTGTGCAAAAATGTATGCTTGTGATATGCTTATTGTATATGAAACAAATGCCAATCTAACACATAGTTAGCATATAAGTCAGCAACTTGATTAAAAATTCTTGAAAGATGAATGTATGTTATATTTTCAAATTATCATTCTAGCAATCTCACATGTAATAATCTTCGTAATAGTATTGGATTCGTAATATGATACGAGACATTAAGCTATGAAACCACTAACTGTGAATCAAGACATACCTCAAGAGAGAGAACACCATGTGAAATGACATCACACAATAACTCAATAATGACACTATATTCAGCAACATTGTTCAAAGAAGGCCATAAACAGACTCCTTCTGAAGACAACACTTGACTCGTAGGAGTATAAATCACCCAAGCAGCCGAAGCTGAGTTTTGAGTGTGACGTCTAGCACCATCGGTAAATCCTATGTAAACGAAATACTCCATCGACATCTGCCATAAGAAATGGAAGCTAATCAACAAACCCAATCACCATAAGAAAACCTAACTATGCAACTCAAAAACTATACAAATATACAAAAATCAGCCCTGGCGGAAGATCATGCATAGTATTTTTAAAGATAGAGCCCATTTCTAGGCTCCACCAAGGCTGTCCCTTTGTAATACACTAGCTCATAGGTGCCCTTCTCTAACACACATTTGACTACACAAGGACCATGCCACATGGGATTAAACTTCCCTTCCCCCAAGGATTCTTTAGCTTGATCCCACAAAAGGACCAAATCAACTTCACTAAACTTCCTCGAATGGACAAAATTATAATATTGGACCTTAACGCAATGCTTATTTACTTCTAGAGCCACTAAGGCATCTCAGCGTTGCTCATCAAGCTGCTCTAAGTGGACCAAATGTTCCTCCAGTGTGGAAGTGTCTGGTAAAATATCTATAGCTAACATCAATGAAGGTATTTTGCATTCAACCGGCAAGACAGACTCCACCCCATACACAAGCTGATATGGAGAGAAACTAGTGGCAGTGTTAACCACAGTTCTATAGGCCCACAAAGTAGGATATAACATGATATGCCAATTTTTCTTGCTTTGTGCGATGGTTCATTGGAGAATAGACTTAAGTGATTTATTCACTGCTTCAACCTTTCCATTATCCCGAGGGTAGTAATAAGAGGAATGCTCCTAGTTATACCCTAAATTTGAATCCAACTCTTTCATCATTTTATTCTGAAAGTTCCTACCATGGTCAGTGACAAGCTCTTTCGAAATGCCGAACTGAGTAATAATTTGGTTGAAAACAAAATGTGTGGCTGTCTCACCATCGGATTTAATCATGGGCATATCCTCTTCCCATTTTGTGAAATAATCGACAGCCACTATAATGTGATGATAGCTCCTAGCCAAAGCTGGGTTGCAATCCATAAAATCAAGCCCCCACTTGGTGAAGGGATCAACGGTGATAATAGGATGTAACAGGGATGGATGCGAGCACATATTGCATGAAAAAACCTAGCAAGGGTGGCACTTCTTGACCATATTAACACAATATTTGAAGATCTATGGCCAAAAATATCCTACTCTCAAGATTTGTTGGGTTGTATAAAGCCCAGATAAATGACTACCACATGCCCCTCCATGGCAATCATTCAGCACAACCTTAGCCTCATCAAGGGCTAAACAACGATGTAAAATAGAATCTATCCCATGGTGGTACAAAGTATTATCCACTATAAGGCAGTTCTTAGCTACATGACGTAATCATCGTCGCTCATCCCATGAAAGGTGAGTAGGGACCTTCAACGTTTGCAAATATACAATGATATCCCTATACCACGGGTCCAAAGTTGAGATAAGGAAAATATGCTCATCGACAAATGTATCGTCATAAATCTCTTCCTCCTCCGAACTTGGAAAATAGGATATGAGCCTTGCAAATATCAATGATTTCTTTGATTTCGTTGAAACAAATTTGATATCGAACTCTTGCGAGATAACAATCCATTTATTGTATTTTCCCCCAATCATCCTTCTAGTGACGACAAACTGAAACAGATTCATATGAGCGACAACCAAGGTTCGTGAAGGAGAATGTAATGTCTCAATCTATGAACCGCATGAATGGTGGGAAAGGAAATCTTCTCCAGATGGGAATAATGGATTTCCACATCAATAATATTTTGGCTCAAATAATATATGGCATGCTCATGGAGCTCCTCATCCTCCTGAACCAAAACCATACCAACCATCTCCATGGACGCGGCCACATAAATCAAGAAATCATGGCTATAGTCAGGTGGACTAAGCACAAAGGCCAATGCTAAGGCTTTCTTAAGAACATCAAAGGACTCCTGGGCTCACTCATCCTAGCAAAAAGGAGTGTCCTTCTTTAAAATATGCATAAAGCCTTTAGTCAAGTTGGAAAAATTAACTACGAATCTTCGCAAGAAATTTTCCATGCCTTGCAAATGCTGAAGATGTCTAAGATTACGCGGGGGAGAAAATTGAAGTATTGCCTCAACCTTTAAGGGATCGACTCTTATACCCTCCCTAGATATGATGAACCCTAGCAAGTGACCAACAGTCGCACAAAATATGCACTTATGAGGATTTAAACAAACCTTTTAATGACAACATCTTTCGAATACTAATCTCAAATGGTATGGATGACACACTCTCAAACGAGAATGAGTAGCGAGGCCATCCAAATACACTTCAATAATCATTTTGAGATCATGAAAAATTAAGGTCATAGCCCGCCAAAATGTAGCTCCGGCATTTAATGCCGGAAGGCATATTCCGATATGCCAAAGTACCCCAAGGACAAATAAATGCAGTCTTATGTTCATCCTTGGGTTCAATCTGAATCTCATTATATCCAAAAAAACCATCCATGAAGGAGAATACCTCGCTTCCCGCACACTCATCCAAAATCTGATCAATAAATGGTGTGGGAAAATAATCCTTAGGGAAAGCACAATTTAAATCACGGAAATCAGTGCATATACGGATCGTTCCCTACTTCTTATCAACCAGAATGGGATTTGAAACCCACTTCCTCAAGGGAATGGAATAGATAAAACTAGCTTTTAACAGTTTCTCTATCTCCACCTTAATGGTGGGTTCTTTTCTAGGATTCACCGCACGCAAATGTTGTCAAACCGGTGTCGCATCTGGATAAGTCTTAATCTCATGTTCGACAAAGCGAGGGTCAATACCTGGCATTTCCTCGTATGACCAAGCAAAGATGTCATGAAACTCTTTAAATAGCTTAGTATACTCCATGATCTCATCACAGGAACAACTCACCCCAATGTAGACGTTCTCAGCTTTGCCAGGATCACGAGAAATATTAATAGCAATAGTAGGTGATAAATTTTCCATGTTCCCATCGGCCATCTGACCGGGAGAGCTCAATGCAACCACAAGAATACCAAAATTCTTGCTAAAGTCATCACGCTCCATACGATCAAGTTCATGAAGAAAATATGATCAATGATGTTATTCTTCCCAAGGTGGCTCAACCATAGACATGGCCTCAATAATGGCTTCATCCGATGGAAAAACATTGTCAAGGAAATCGTGTGCATGAGAGGACTCAACTACCCATGCAGGTAGCACATACAGGTCCTCCTCCATCCGCGAAGAGGAAGGACTAGACTCTGCAACATGGCTAAGATTTGCTTGATATTCTACCATCGTTTCAGGAAATGGCACATCCGTTTTGATAGGTCCAATCAAAGGACTCGGTGAAGGAAGAATCCAAGGATCTTCCATATGGGTAGTGTGAAAAGACACCAAATTCAAAGAGGACGAAGCCCCACCAAAACTAGATCTGATCATAAGAACGGGCGCAGGACAGCTAAAGGTTCACATAAGAGAGAGATACATACCCATACCTACACTCCCAGTTGCCGGTTGAGAATGATCGATAATCAGGATAGAAGCTCCCAATGATGCATTAACACTCGGATTACGAATGATGTCTAATCAATCATAATGATCTTCCCATTAAATGGAAAGCATACCACTTGAAATAGAGAAGAGTCTATGACTTGCATACTATACATCCAATTTCGGCCCAACAAAAGATTGTAGTCAAGGGGCACATCAACCACCTCGACCTCGATTTCGACAGTCTTCCCTCTGAATTGGACCTTAAGAGAAGGAAGAATCCCATGTGGTTGAAATGATCTACCATAAAAAGCTATCAACATAGTAGCATATTGAGACAACTCGAGAGAACCCAAACCCTTCCAACATGACAAAGAAATCATGGAAGCAGCATCACCTTCATCAATCACAATGCGTTTGACGGTCATGTTAAGACATTCTACATGAATCAAAAGAGACACATAGTAAGGCAAGCGAGGCTGTATTCTCATGGTTTCAAATTTGATAATGAAAGAATAGTTATCATCATCAACCCTAACAGCAGAAAGCAAGGATATCCTCTGCAGAGGACAAGTCTGAAGTACTTCAAGCGTGGACATCGCACAAGGAGTTTGGCCCAAATCCTCGACAATGAAATAGTTCTGGGAGGATAAGGCATTAGGATTGTGCCCTGAATGCTTTAGGAGTCCTTTATGAATGCAAGGTGCAACTTCAGGTTTATTCGTAGGTTTTTCGATACGCAAAGAGCTCTCGGGTGGAGCGGGTTCCTTTCCAAGGTTTAGTTGTGACGACCCATAATCTTTCGTATGAGTCACAACCTTAGTAGTGTAGACCATGTTAACACAACCATGAACACTATTGGCTTCTAGCATATTTTGATCTCCACCTGATGCACAATGAGGATCAATGGTTCTCGAGTTCATATTTTGATTGTTGGGTAAAGGATTAGTTAGCACGACTGGGCCCTGTGCTATGAACCTTGAGGCATCTTCCATATGAGGGAACAAGTGAGTGAGGTGGTCCTCCTTACATAACTTGCAAGGAAACTTTACCTTATGTTTAGACTGCTTTTCCACCCCAGCATTACGAGTGTTCTTTTCATTATAATTAGAATTTTCATTATTGTTCCCACCCTTACGATTATTTTTCCCTTTTTTCCTATTCCATCCAAGCTGTTGGTTTGCCTTCTGGTCTGATGATTGCATGGAAAGTACACTCGCCATTTGGGTAGTTTGAGACAAATCCGTGGCTTGTCCCGATGTGGATTGATTAATTGACAATTGGCTCACTTATTTCACAACAGAATCTGCATGTTTGGCACTTGTACAACCCACAATTCCATCAGCATGTGGTTCAGGCTTGATCTTGGGATCGAAACTAGATCATGAAGCATTAGATATAATCTCATACAAAAGTCCAGATTGAGCATAAATCAAATCCAACTCTTGTGCCCTAAATATTGTGTGTTCCTTGTTTCGGACTCCAGATGTAGAAACATCCTTCACGATGTAAATTAACAACGACTTGAGGAACCACTCAAGGATAAATTCTGGCGGTATAAAGGATTTAATCAACCGCTTCTGTCTACACCACTCTTGAATATGATCTGAGATATGTGTGGCTTTGTCTTACCGAAATGTCGACAAGAGCTCAGTACAAACTTTGTAACGTATGAGTAACTGAAAGTGATTGAGGAAAGTCATGGCAAGGTCATCAAATAAAATTAATGCCCTCCTTGGTAACTCTATATACCATTTCACTGCAGGCTCGGTGAGGGTGCATTGAAATAGACTTAAACGGATTGAATCCTTATGTAAGGAATTGGAAGAGAACCAAAGGTGAAAAGTAGTGACATGCTCACTAGGATCTTCTCCAGCTTTTCCATTGAACTTGGGAATGTCTGAAGGAAGATTATTAGGGATGGCCTGGTAGGCCGGGTCATGAGATACTGGATCGTTCATAAGTCTCGATAAGTCAGGTAAGTTCAATGTTGCAAGTAAAGGGAGTCTAGGTTGATCCAGTCTATGCCACGCTCAGTGATAGTTCTAGTTCATGTAAGGCCAATTGCTATAAATACCATGGCCTTGGCCATAATAACCCCCTCCCATTTGACCCATATAGGGCTACATGGAATCATTATGATGTGGTGTACCTTGATTATGCAATGCTACAAATCCATAATTGGAAGAGTAAGAAGGTTGTTGATACCCGCACCCATAGGGTTGATAGTTCTATCCATACTAGGGTCCATAAGACTGTCCATAAAAAGCTCCATAAGGTGTCCCATGGGATGTCCCATGAGAATGTCCATAGTTAGGGATATGAGGAACTCCTTGTGATGGACCATGAGATGATCTAGAAACAAGGATATGACCTCCCGGCACAATAGGGGTTACTTGACTCTGAGATACTACCGTGCGAGCAGTAGTAGTACGAACATGGATAGTAGCGATATTCCATCCGAAAGGACCATGTGAATGAGGGGGATGAAGGGTTGTAAAAAATGAATTCGAAGGAGTAGGGTTTGAGGATGAAGGGACATGTAAAGGGATGTAAGTGGTGTTCCTTATGGTCACTCATTTTGGTTCTGGTATCCACATTTGATTACTAACACTAGGTCTAGGACGAACATGTGAGGTTTCTTCCACCACGGGGATGGAAGGTGCAATGTAACTAGTGCTCCCAAATCTCTCCGCATGGAAAGGAATAGGAGTTCCCCTAGGTGTACTACTAGGTTCAACTTCCAACTCAACATGATGTGTCGGATCAGGTGCAGGGATATTAGACATGCCATAACAAACACAACTAGTGCTTGTGGGTTCATAATGAATCTTGTTGCCTAGAAACAAATACCAACAACCTGTGAATGAGGGATCATAACTAGAATGTGAAGGTATTTCTAGTGAAGGATCATATGCAGGAGTAGGATCTTCATCCCCAACCTCATGAGGTGGAGAGGACATCTCAGGAATCTCATCCTCGTGATCTCCCATCGTGTGTGAATCAAAGTGAGAAGTAGTTTGCCAAAACTGTTTGTTTCTCTCTCCCAAAGGAGGAGGAGACATGGAAGGAAAAAGTTTTTCTAAACGACAAGAATGACGAAGTGTCGTTCTCGAATCCACAATCACTCAAAAAATGAAAAGACTCAATCTAATTACGCAAACCCTAGGAAAACTAGCATGCACAAAGCATACACCTATAAAATGTAAATCCAAATCAAAAGAAAACAAGGGTAGGATATGTGAGCTCCTGAATGAAGTAGGTATGTCTCGCATAGGAGAGGCTTGAGACTCCGATACACAACAAGCAGAGGTTCATAACCAATTATAGTGGCCCTCAGCTTCAATGCATATAGCGACTGTGCTGTCCGACCCCTACCTGGATAGGACACTTGCAGAATAACCTCTGCAAAGTACCCCCTTGATAAACTAGGTAAGGAAACTAAGGTCACCTCAATATAATCAATGCTCAAGCAGATAGTCGCAGGAAGGATTGACCATGTGGGAAGGGTAGAAAAGCCCAAAACTCTCAAAAGAGCCCCCGAATATGAATACAATCCTAGAAATATCTCCGGTGCTACTCAATTATGACTAGGGGTCATCCCAATCAATAACAGCTCGCACTGCCCCATGCTTAAATCCCTTGTAAGAGGAGGATCCTCAGAAACACTAATTATATAAATTAATTTCACACTCTCACCTAGACAAACACATAAATGTTTCGTTTAGTGGTCTTGGAGAATTTACTCACAATGAACTATTCCAAGACCCTAAAATCCAATCTTGTTGGTGCACCCTATAAAACAAAAGAGTGTAATTCATTTTATTATGCGTTGATTTTAATTGACTTATTACTCAAAAGGTCAAATGGTCATGCAACTAATGATGTGATGATGCAACAAGAAGTAAAATGGACACCTAATACTGACTAATACTCTCCAAGCAAACCTAATGCAAGTACCATGCAAAATGAAAAATGCAAATAATGCATAATGATGCAAAAAGCAAATGTTTTTGTATTTTTTAAATTAAATGAAATAAAAAGAAAAAGTATGACTATACAACCCCCAGACTCTACAAGCACCATCAGAAAGCACCCAAGCAAAGCACCAAGGTAAAAGAGACCTAATGCACTAAGCACCAAGGTAAAAGAGACATTCTAAAAAATTTAAACTAAACAACGTCTCTAGTCAGAAACAGAGGTGTATACAAACTCCAGAAGCATCCAAGAAGACTCAGCAATCATCCAAAATCACCCAACAACACTTAATATTCCACAAAAAGGAAAAACTCAGGATCTACGCGACTATTTGTAGAAAATCCATGTATATATGCGACTATTCTAGGAAAACCCATGTGTACACGCGACTGTGAAGGCAAAACCTACGTATAGGAAGAAAAAGAGATAAAAAAAGAAGGCAAACAGACAAATTGAGACAAAATTTACTCCTATCGAACACTAGTAGGCAAACATGCCCCCAGACCCCACTCAGAAATAGAGAAATCAGATCAATTCAAGAACATTGAATGACGAAAAAACCCCCAAAGGAAATGACTAGGAACTCCCCAGTATGGTCGCCAATTATGTTAGGGAGAAAACTTCCTATGGCTTGGGGTACCACAAAAGACAGAGTAACCATAGAATTCAATCCCTTCTTAATATGCAAGAGAAATAAAAAATCTAATACTAAATGATCTCGAAACATACCTTATTCTGGATGGTTGCTGTAGATCCCCATTAAGCTTTTCCAATCCCGCTTGTGTTAACAATTTTCTCTCTCAACAATCAGCAAAAAAGACAAGCATGCTATATAATTATGTTAGACCTACTCTAGTGTATATAATCAGTAATGTATAATCAATTAAAAGCATCCATGGATTCAATATTCATTTAAATGCACATCATTGGACAGGAAAAGATATTTCTGATAATATAAATCAGAGATTACAAGAATGAAAACTTATGTTGGCACGTTTGCAAACTGGAGAAAATGAGTCCTCCACCTGGACCTCCAGCACCTAAATATTCCATCTCTTGATAGCAATCTTACAAGAAAAGGAAATCTTGGGAAGAGCACAAAGTGCTCCAAGGGACAAAGGGATGCAGACTCAAGTATAATCAAGCTATGACAACAATGGACTATAGTTTTCTTACTCTTCAATTCCTCTCCTTTCAATGTATCCAAAGGGTTCCTTATATAGTGTTTCAACAGGGTAATGTAAGGTCAAATTTGAGCGATCTCAAGGCATATGGAAGGCCAAGAGACAAGTGACTCAGATCCACATAAAGTAAAACTCCAAAACTATTTGGACTTTTGCACACATACCAATGTATGTGACTTTGAGGGTCATATCGGTGTATATACACGGGAAAGGGTTTAAAATTCGTGTATGGAAAATAACATGTGTTTTTTTAGGGATGATCTTGGAAGCATCAAAGATACAAAAATGGTCCATGGGGTCCAAAGATTCTGCAGAGGGACAGGGAAGGCCATAAATGTGTGATCTACCATGTGTGGTAAAATCCATTGTAATAGGAGGTGTGCCAGAATGCAGATGGAATCTCCCTTGGTAAGGGAAGTATGTAGTGGAGATCCTGAAGAGGTTTAGGATGATGGAATGCAAGGCCATGACTACACCTATGGCATCAAACATGAAGCTATTGAGTGATGCTTCATCAGAGACGGTTGATGCCATGATGTATCATCATATGATGTGTTCCTTGATGTACCTGACGTATATGAGACCAGATATTTTCTTTGTTGTGAACACATTGAGCCAGTTCCTAACGGATCCGAGACATGTTCACCTGATGGTTGCAAAGCATACAATGAGGTACCTACAGGTCATAGTTGATTATGGGTTCCAGTATGAGGTGAATCAAAACATTAAATTGGAGGTTTATGTGGATTAGGATTGGGCAGGTGGTTCCATTGATAGGAAGAGCACTTCGAGGTGATGCTTTAGTATGAGATCAGGTGTGATCTCTTGGTTTAGTAGGAAG
The DNA here is from genome assembly GCA_001517045.1 of Pseudotsuga menziesii. Lineage (NCBI taxonomy): Eukaryota > Viridiplantae > Streptophyta > Pinopsida > Pinales > Pinaceae > Pseudotsuga > Pseudotsuga menziesii. The sequence goes on from LPNX011158072.1 coordinate 647,466, forward strand.
TAGTCCTGCATGGTGATAAGTACAGCATAGAGAGGAGCATTGAAGCTCTAGTTTGTGATCCAGATTGAGATCTCTTGAAAGAGGGAGTTCTATCATAGCCGATGAGACAGGTTGTCTCAGCATAAAATCCTGGAAAATATCGTATGTTGCTTAGACATAAACAGTCCTGTAGGTTTTCCTAGGATGTAATCGATCCTGGAGAAGCTCACATATTATCCTTGGATTTAATCATCCCTGATGTGATTCTATGCTAGAAATGGACAAAGTGAAGTTTGAGTACTTTAGGGAGAAGCTTGGTGTTATCCAGGTCGAGGTTCCTTCCAAGGGGAAGTAATGAGTCTTTGTGCCTTTCTGACATGGTGGTAGGATTGGTTCCTCCCATGGTTAGATGTAAGTGTAGATCCCTTTTGACATGAATGTTGGATGTGTTCTTCTCATGGTCATATGTAATTGTAGAGCCCTTATGACATGAATTCTGGATATGTTCCTCTCATGGTTAGATGTAAGTGCATAGCCCTTCTGACATGAATGTTGGATGTGTTCCTCTCATTGTAAGATGTAAGTGCAGAGCTCTTCTGACATGAATGATGAATGTGTTCCTCTCATGGTCAGATGTAACTGCAGATCCTTTCTGACATGAATGTTGTATGTGTTCCTCTCATGGTCAGATGTAAGTGTATAGCCCTTCTAACATGAATGCTGGATGTGTTCCTCTCATTGTAAGATGTAAGTGCAGAGCCCTTCTGACATGAATGATGAATGTGTTCCTCTCATGGTCAGATATAACTGCAGAGCCTTTCTGACATGAATGTTGGATGTCTTCCTCTCATTGTAAGATGTAAGTGCAGAGCCATTCTGACATGAATGATGAACATGTTCCTCTCATGGTCAGATGTAACTGCAGAGCCTTTTTGACATGAATGTTGGATGTGTTCCTCTAATTGTCAGATGTAAGTGCAGAGCCTTTCTAACATGAATCCAGGATTGGTTCCTCCCATGGTCAGATGTGAGTGCTAGGCATTTCTAACATGGATGTAGGATGTGTTCCTCCCATGGTCAAATATGAGTGTTGGGCGTGCCTTTCTGACATGGATGTTGGATGTGTTTCTCCCATGGTCAAATGTAAGTGTTGGACATGCCTTTCTTACCTGGATGCTGGATGTGTTCCTCCCATGGTCATATATAAGTGATGAATAAGATGAAGACCTAGATGAAGGCTAGGCCTATAACCAGCATGAAAAAGGGCTAGCTCTGTAGAAATTTCTTGTGATGAGTAGAATTGATAGATATCACTATTTGATCAAGATAGTAGATCAGTGATGATGATGATCTGGTGATGATCTATTTTTGATGATAATTCAATGACAAAGACTTGTACTGATGTATTGTGTCAAGAGAATACCTTCCTAGTTAAGAGGGAGTGTTGATGTATTTGTAACTTCGAAATGTATTCACTTATATATCTTATATTCTACCTCAATGTTCCAATCGGGAGAATCAATTGTATTTCATTGTACCCCGATGTTCCTATCGGGATAATCAATTGTATTTCATTGTACCCCGATGTTCCTATTGGGAGAGTCATTAATATAATAAAGTCATGTGATGTCATTAAGGTTAACCCTATGTTGTAAGTCAAGGCAATAGTCCCCACAATTGAGTTTAGGTTAACCTTCTTTGTTGATCAAGGGGTGAATTCCCCACAGTTGAGGGGCACTAGGTTTATTAGACTCTCCTAGAGATGTTGGCCCTGGTAAGTAAGTGTCAAGTCGGAAACTAGTATAAATAGAGAGTGATACTCTCTATTTGTTACATACACTAACTCAATTGGGGAACATGAGTGAGAGATGAAGTGCTCACACAAGTGAGAGAGAGAACAACTATTGGATATCATCGTTTTTGTCTTTGGGTTTTACTACTACCATTGGTGCTCATTCTATCTCTAAAGAAGTTGTGGGGTTTTCTCCTTTATGGTTTCCCCAAGGAAAATTCTTTGTGTCTCTTGTCTCTTGTGATTTTTTCTATGCATGTTATTCTCTTAGATAAGATCCTAGATCATATTGCTTAAATGATAAAAATATAACATGGACATGGGCAACCTCCTCTTGTAGTAAAATTTCAGAAGTTGAATGATATGAGAAACAATTTGATTGGAAATTCCAACGTAGTTATTGGACACACAAATATTGAGAAGAATGCTACAAACTGTCATCAGTTTCAAAAAAAGAAATATATCTAGTTGGATCAAAGTTTTGGCTTATGTCCATTTCAGTCAAGGAAAACATTTTCAACTACTGGGAATTTTCTTGAATGTCAAGGAAGTTAGTTTGTATTTATTTTTCTAAAATGATTTTTCATGTAAATTTTCTAAAATATCTTCATCCAAAAACTCATTATCACTATACATGTTTTCCAAATCCTCAATGAAGCCTTTAAAATGCATGCAACAATCTTGAACTAGAAGCAAGGAAGGGTATTGATCTTTAAAATATGCATGAAATACTGAATGAAATTCTTTAAGGCAATATAAAATTTCTTCTAGTAATACCTCATACCATGACCTTGCATCTCCTTCTAAACTAACCATGGACATTTTCATTAAATAATATTCATGCAATTCAACTCCAAACTTACATATATGCCTATCAAATCTAACCAAATGAAGGGAAGCATCGTCACTCTTTTGATCTTTGAATTTCAGAAGACATGTTTTCCAATATGCATTAGGTATTTGATTTGGAAAACCAGCAATGTGAGCATGATTCATAGGGGCATACCTTGTAGATATATAACTCAACTTGATAATTAAGAAACTGAATAAACTCCTTGAACTTTGCAACCCCTTTGATATTGGAGCTTCCATAGAACACTTTGAAGACTGGCTTCTTTGAAGATGGAGTCACGAGGTGAATTAGGCACAACCTTCTTGATGTTTAACCTTTTTTCACCATCAACAATCAAATATAAAGATGTGTTGTTCATAACCAGGGAATATTTGAACCCTCCTCCCCGTATCGGTCCTTCTCGACGCTAGTCTTCCCAGTGGAGTCACCTTGCAAAAATTTTGAGTGGAGTCACTAGAGAATATACAACAAACATGTGTCTAAGACCAACTTCTCAACCAGGTTGTAGAACTAGGACAATGTCGTTTCCCTAAGCATATAATAACAATTAGTCCTCGGAAAGAGTGACAAGATGTTATCACCCAATAATTTTCCTATGGTTGTCGTAGGATATCACTTGGGTAACCATTTCAAACCCTTATTTATATTGTATTCTAGCCTATACAATCAGAGAGGGCTCTCTCTTTGACAGTGGAACATTCACATACACATATAGCTTTAAGCAAGCATTCAGAAGGCTGTATTTCTGAGGTAAAGGGTTGTTTGGATTTTAAATAGTGTAGGACAGACATATAGTGAATACCATTGGGAAATGGAGTCAAAACCTGAAACATTCAAGGACTTACAACAAATAATGACTAGTGATAACCTTCGTAGTCTGAGGAAAAATAGGTCTTAGTATTCAGCAAAATATATTTTGAGAGATGGTAAGGGGAAAAGAGAAGAATCTCAATTGAACAGGAGGCACCTGTCTGTGGATGAATGTCGTGAAACACCTTTAGTATAAGCAACAATAAGGCTCATAACTGAAATGGAGCATCTAACAAAAGATGAATTCCAAGATATTTACCATGAACAAATAACAAACACATTATCTGATGCAAGGAGCACTAAACAGAGAATGAATTCCTTGCACACAACTAGAAATGCATCAACAAAAAATACACAAACACAAAAATGAAATATACAAGGGAACACAAACTAAAGATTGAACATCGTGATGAATCTTAGACAATCATGAAATACGTTTCATTACTACTTCCAAGAAAAGTTGTAGATCTACAAAACCAAGCATAGAGGATTGAAAAAGTGAATGTCGAACCCTTTCTTCCTATCTTGATGTTATATTTATAGAGCATTAAGCTCCCAAGAACAACCTCAAAACAGAGCCAAAAATAGGTTTTGATATGGGAATAAAACCTTCACAAATAAAATCCCAACAAATATCGATCTGAAAAATTCACGATGATCACAAACAAATCAAGAAAGCACGTTGGAATTTGTGTGGTGGATCAATTTGGTAAAATTTGAAACCTAGGAACCATGCATTATTGATGAAAACAAATGTTTAGAGGATCTTCAAGTGGCCAGCAACAGTTTCATTCATCCCTGTATATTCAACCAACAAATTTTTTTTGGGCCGTTGATCTTTCCCAAATGAAATTTGCACCATCCATTTCCTATACCCTTTAACTCCATTTATTCGGTTTTCTAATTCTTATCTTCCTCGCGGCTTCACCCCACAAAATCATCCTGTACGATGGATCCGTTTGGAAAACACTTGGATGCACCTACATGTGTATTGATGTGCACACTCTGTAAAATTCAGTTGAGTTATGGAAAATTAAACAAACAATAGTTTGAACTAGAAGAAATTTTCCCATCCGTGAATAAATTTGATCAAACCATGTTCTGTAGACACACAACATTCTTTTAGATGGATATTTTGTATTCTTCTATCAAACCATGATTCAACTCTTGTATCCTGATAATGAATAATGAATAAAATGAATCAGCTACTTGAACTTTTCAACCCCTTTGGCTGTGGAGTTGCAATAGAAAATTCTGAAGAGTGGATTCTTTGAAGATAGAGTCACCAGGTGAAAGAGGCACAACCATATTGATGTTTGAATGTTGTTCACCATCAACATTCAAATATAAAACTCTGTCGTTCATACCCAGGGAATATTTGAACCCTCCTCCTTGTATCGGTCCTTTTGGCCACTAGTCCTCCTAGTGGAGTCACCTTCCAAAAAATTTGAGTGGAGTCGCCATAGCATATACAACCAACATGTGTCTAGGACCGACTACTCAACCAGCTCATATAAATAGGAAAATATCATTTCCCTAAGAATATAATAGTAATTAGTCCTCAAAAACATTGCCAAGAAGTTATCACCCAATATTTTCCCTATGGTTATGGTAGGATATCACTCAGGTAACCATTTCAAACCAATATTTAGGTTGTATTCTAGCCTATACAGTCAAAGAGGGCTCTCTCTTTGTCACTAGAACATTCACATTCACATATAGATTTAAGCAAGAATTCATAAGGCTATATTTTTTAGGGGAAGGGTTTTTTGGATTTTAAAGAGTGTAAGACAGACATATATTGAATACCATTGGGAAATGGTGTCAAAACCTGAAACATTCAATGACTTACAACAAATAATGATTAGTGATAACCTTCGTAGTCTAAGGAAAAATAGTTGTTAGTATTCATCAAAATAGATTTTGAGAGATGGTAGGGGGGAAAGAGAAGAAGCCCAATTAAACAGTAGGCATCTGTCTGTGGATGAATCTCCTGAAACACCTTTCACAGAAGCAACAACAAGGTTGATAACCAAAATGGAGTATCTAACAGAGGATGAATTACAATATATTTACCATGAACACATAACAAACACATTATATAATGCAAGGAGGGCTGACAAAGAATGAATTCCTTGCACACAACTAGAAATGCATCAGCAGAAACTACACATAGATATAAATGAAATATACAAGGGAACACAAACTAAAGATTGAACACTGTAATGAATCTCAGACACTCATGAATTACTTTTCATTACAACTTCCAATAAAAGTTGCAGATATACAAAACCAAGCACAGAGGCTTCAAAAAGTGAATGTTGAACCCTTCCTTCCTCTCTTGAGGCTATATTTATAGAGCATTAAGCTCCCGAGACCAACCTCGAAACAGAGCCAAAAATCAGTTCTGATACAAGAATCAAACCCGCAGATATAAAATCCTAACAAATTCTGATATGACAAATTCTCCATGATCACAAACAAATCAGGAAAGCACGCTAGAATTTGCATGGTGGATCAATTTGGGAAAATTTGAAACCTAGGACTCATGCCTTCTTAATGAATATGACTGTTTAGAAGATATTTGAGTGGCCTCCAATAGTTTCATTTATCCCTACATATTCAACCAATGAAATTGTTTTGGACCGTTGATATTTCCTAGATGAAATTTGCACCATCCATTTCCTATACCCTTTAACTCAATTTCATCGGTTTTCTAATTCTTATCTTCCTCGTAGCTTCACCCAATGAGATCATCCTAGACCGTGGATTTGTTTTGAAAATAGTTAGATTCAACTACACGTGTATTGATTTGCACACTGTAAATTTCTGTTGAGTTCTGGAAACTTAAACCAAAAACACTTTGCACTAGCGGAAATTTTCCCATTCGTCAATCAATTTGATCAAACCATGCTATGTAGACACACAACGTTATTTTATATGGATCTTTTGTATTCTTCTATCAAACAATGCTTCAACTATTAGATCTTGATAATGAATAAAATGAATCAGCTCCTTGAACTTTTAAACCCTTTTGATAGTGGAGTTACAATAGAACATTCTAAAGACTGGATTGATTGAATATGGAGTCACTAGGTGAAAGAGGCACAATCTTCTTGATGTTTAAACTGTTTTCATCATCAACAGTCAAATATATAACTCTGTCATTCATATCCAGGGAATATTTGAACCCTCCTCCCCATATCGGTCCTTCTGGCCACCGGTCTTCCCAGTGGAGTCACCTTCCAAAAAATTTTAGTGGAGTCGCCAAAGCATATACAACCAACATGTGTCTAGGAATAGTTTCTCAACCATGTCATAGAACTAGGACAATGTTGTTTTCCCGAGGAGATAATAACAACTAGTCCTTGGGAATGGCGCCAAGATGTTATTACCCAATAATTTTCCTATGGTTGTGGTAGGAGATCACTGGGGTAACTATTTCAAACCAATATTTAGACTTTATTCTAGCCTATATAGTCAGAGAGGGATCTCCCTTTATCACTTTAACGCTCACATATATCTTTAAGCAAGCATTCAGAAGGCTAGATTTTTTAGGGGAAGGGTTGTTTGGATTTTAAAGAGTGTAAGAAAGACATATATTGAATACCATTGGGAAATGGAGTCAAAACCTGAAACATTCAAGGACTTATAACAAATAATGACCATTGATAACTTTCATAGTATAAGTAAAAATAGGTGTTATTATTCAGCAAAATATCTTTTGAGAGATGGTAGGGGGAAAAGAGAAGAAGAGCAATGAAATGGGAGGCACCAGTCTGTGGATGAATCTCCTAAAACACCTTTAGAAAAGCAACAATAAGGATGATAAATGAAATGGAGAATCTAGAAGAGGATGAATTCCAATAAATTTACCATGAACACATAATGAACACATTATCTATTGCAAGGACCACTAAACAGATAATGAATTCCTTGAACACAAATAGAAACACATCAGCATAAGCTGCAGGGTCTACCGAATTCTGCTGTGTTGAGAAATTTATTTTCCCTTGCTAGTTGTTGCCATGGAATAGATGTTTTCTATAGATGTTAATCTTGGTTCCCATCTGATGGTAAATTTTTTCCACGTGTTAACCCCTTTCTGCCGATAATAACATTTCTTTTGATCCTTCATCCTCCCCTAGCGAAAAAATTCCGGACCATGGATCTAAAATCCACCTCGATATCCACCATCAAATTTTGTTGGCCTACCACATTTCACATATTGGGAAATCTACTTATCCCATGTGCATGTTTCCCTTTTCCGCACCGTCGATCTTAGACATAAACTTTCCTAGTCATTGATCTGAGATGAAAGACATAAACTTTCCTAGTCGATCTTAGATATAAAATTTTCCTAACCAAATTTTAGTATTTACTCTCTTTTCCTTTTCACTCCCTTCTGGGTCATTGATCTAAGATCAAAGGTGTCGAAGCTTTTTGGACCGTTGATCTTATAGGATGGAGAAAAGCAGAAAGAGGAATTCCAACTTTTCATAACCATTTTTTTGTATTTCTTGTCTCACCTTTCTTATCCTTTATGAGTCATTGATTTGAGATTAAAAATGTGGAATAATTCTAAACTGTTGATCTGTGATCAAAGTGGGGACATGTTATGGGCTGGAGGAAAGAGGAAAACGGGCTTTCAACTTTTTATGGCCGGATTTGTGCCTTTTCCATGCCCGATTTTTCCTTGGCAGAAATGATTTGCAACCTTTGATATTATTTGATGTGAATCCAGACCATCCATTCTGGTCAGCTGTTAACCTTATTCTTTCTTTCACTGGTCTAAATTTTTGCAGGGGAATTTATGCAGATGCATATGTAAAAAATCGTCAAATTTTATCACAGGTGCTAACACATAGTCTCCATTTTCTAACAAGAGAAAACCTTCACGTTGTTCATGTTAGATTTTTAATATTAAGCTAGCATTATATTAGGATCTTTTAACTAAGAGAATAACAAGCACAACAATCAAACACAAGAGACAATGAACACAGTGTTTTTCCTTGGGGAAAACATAAATGGAAAAAACCCTGCAACTTCCTCAGATATAGAATCAACACCAAAATTAAAACCCAAAAACATAAAGATGATCTCTAGACAGTAGTAGTCTCTCTCTTATCCCAGTAGCTTCCCTCTCTCACTCATGCACCCCAATGAGTGAGTGTGTGTGTGATAAATAGAGAAGCTCACTCTCTATTTATATTCTTTTGTTCCGTTAATGTCCACTTTAACATGTCGGTCCCACTTAACAATTACTTACTATAGCCGACATCTCTAGGAGACTCTAATAACCCTAGTGCCCCATAACTATGGGGACTTTTCCCTCTGATCAACAAGGAGGGTTAACCTTGACACAAGTGTGGGGACTATTTCCCTAATTTACAATGGAGGGATAACCTCAATGAATTTACATGACTTGTTTACATTATATAAACTTATGATTGGAACATCGGGGCATGACATGACTCAGTTACATTACAAACACTTCCTGAGATAAAAATTTGGGTACAATACATAAGAAATACAATTGAATGCATTACGAAGTTACAATTACATCAACACTCCCTCTTAACTAGGAAGGTATTCTCTCGACAGAATTTATCAACACAAGTATTCTTATCTGTATCATCGGGATCATCATTGAGTTCTCATCATATTCATCTTCAATTCATATTCATATTCAAGTCATCTTCATCTAGATCTAGATCATCACTCGATCTGGATCATCTCTCCTGGATCATGATCACTAGATCTAGATCATCACTCGATTTGGATCATCACTGCTGGATCATCATCACTAGATCTAGATCATCACTCGATCTAGATAATCACTGGGTTAACATCACTGGTGCTATCTCATGATTCATCTCATCACAGGAAGTTCTACAGAGCTAACCCTTTTTTCGTGTTGGGTGTAGGCCTAGCCTCCATGTAGGTCTTCTTCAGTGCTTATATCTGACCCTAAGTTAGAATGGCCCATCCAGCACTTACATATGACCTTGACTCATCAGAAAGGCATGCCCAACACTCACATATAACAATGAGAGGAAATTAATTCCTTCATCATGTCAGAATGGACCAGCCCTTACATCTAACCATGGAAGGAACTTCATCCTCTCACCATGTCAGAATGGCCTAGCCCTTTCATCTGAACTTGACTCATCAAAATGGCCCAGCCCTTAAATCTCACCTTGACTGGTCAAAATGGCCCATCCCTTACATTCGACCATGTGAGAAGACATCCCATAGTCATATCATAATGGCCCTCAGTCCCAAACTAAGCTTTCCTAGTAACTGACCAGGTCCCTCCATTCTCCCAGAGAATGGCATCAGCCCTTATATTTGATAAAGTGGGAACCAATACCTTAATCACATTAGAATGGCCATGCACTCACAACTGGTCATGTAATACTACATCTCACGGTCATATCGGAAATTCCCTCAGTCCTAGACCGAGTATTCCTGGTAACTGACCAGGCACCTCCATTCAAAGAATGGCAACAACCCTTCTATCTAATCATCTAGGAACCAATTATCTCACCATAAAAGAATGTCTCAGCCCTTACATCTGACCATGGAAGGAACCTAATCCTCTCACCATGTCAGAATGGCTCACAGACTCATCACTTCCCTTTGGAGGGAACCTCGATCTGGTGAACACCAAGCTTCTCCTTGAACTAATCAAACTTCACTCTAGCCAATGGCTTTGTCAACACATCAGCTATCTATTCATCCATTCCAACATACTGGAGATTCACTACTCATCTTTGCACCATATCCATAATGTAGTGATATTTGATCTCGATATGCTTCGACTTGTCATGGAACATCGGGTTCTCTGAAAACTTCACACAATTGTAGTTGTCGCAATATATACAAGTAGCATCCAACTGGAGATCAAATAAATCAAACAGTAGCTTCCTTAGCCAAATTGCCTCACCACTAGATGAACAAGCTGTGACATACTCTGGTTCAAGTGTACTCAGTGCCACACAGAATTGCTTATTGATAAACCAAGAGATCACACCTGATCCCATACTGAAACAACACCCTGAAGTGCTCTTCTTATCAATGGAACTTCCTGCCTAATATAAATCAACATAACCTTCGAGGTTAATATTTTGATTCGCCTCATACTTCAGCCCATAATAAACTGTACCCCTCGGGTACCTCAAAATATGCTTTGCAGCAATCAAGTGAAAATGTCTCGAATCTCTTAGGAAATGACTCAAGGTGTTCAGAGCAAAGAAAATATCTGGTCTCATTTTTGTTAGGTACATCAAGGACCCAATCATCTGACGATACATCCTAGCATTAACCATCTCTGATGAAGCATCACTCAATAGCTTCATGTTCAATGCCATAGGTGTGGTCATGGCCTTGCAGTCCATGAACTTGAACCTCTTCAGGATATTTGCTACATACTTCCCTTTTCTAAGGAATATTCTATCCACATTTTACAACACCTCCATGCCTAGAAGATAGGGTGTTGACACATAACAGGAGCATCAATGGTCTTTTGCCTTCAACTTTGAAGCAAAGGTTGGAATCTGCTTTACTCTAAATAAAGCCTATATTCATCAGTAATCTATCAATCTTGTCGTACCATGTCGAACCCCAGGATATTTTGCAGTCATTCCCTTTGAAGCATTATACTCCCTCTGTCTTCCGTACTCTATGCACTGAAACATCCTGTACTAGAGTGACAAGTAGCTTCCTCTGCTACTAATGTTCTATGTATCGATCTAAGGTCACTGGATACCAAGATCATCTATCTTTGAAAGCATTCTTCTCGCACCCATCTATGAGCTTGTCATCCTTTATCAACCTTGTAGCAAAGGTTCATATCTTAATCAAGCTCCTCATGTATGTGTTATCCCATGGGTGTCTTCTGAGCTCGTACTAGGCCTTCTTTCATTTGCACACATGATTCTACTTGACATGTTACTTCACTTCCAGTGTCTGCAAATGTCTCCTCATAGTTTATGCCTTCTTTTTGTGAGAAGCCTCATGCTACGAATCTTGCCTTGTATCGCATGATATTTCCATCTACTACATGATGGAACTACGAACTTCCCTTCATGTATTGATACTGCATCCTAGACATCATTCTTATTGAACTTGTCTTCCCTTTCTTCTTGGTTACTTCTTCATATCTTGAAGGTTCTGCATCAATGATGTCGTTGCATTCGTCATATTATTCTTCATCTTGAACTGTCGTGACTTGTTCTTTGGAACAATTCTCATCCTTCTTTGCTTGTAGGCGATTATGTATGTGATCTTTCCTACAAGTCAAATGCATTTGTATGATTAGAAACATTTCATAAGGAATATTCATAATGGAAAATTATTATGCATAAATATATGATCATGTAACTATTTTAGCCAATACAACATTCATCCATATCTCAAGGAAACTTTCTAGATTCCTTCCATCTCTACCAAGACAACATTGAGATTGTGCACTAATCCAATATGTCAGCAAAGAGGTTTCATTCTAGATAAGAAACAATGGAGAGGTGTATAGCACCATGAGCTACTTACCCATCACATGCATATTAGTAGTATATTGTCATTAATGCAAACATTCTATCATGCATAATACATCAACTGAATATAAACAGATCCATAAAAAAACAATATCATGAAATGTCAATTGAATACTTATCTTTATTTGTTTCGTGGGTAGACTCCTTCTTGATCCTTCCACTACATCACCTTCTTCATTCATGACTTCATCATTTATTATCCAAATGCTCAAGATGGATCAGATGTTCTTCAAGAATTGAGTCCTTCATATTCCTCATCGCTTGAGGGATCTTCTTTGGATAGTGAGAGCTTGATCTTCAGTTGCTCCCATCTTCTCTTCTCTTCTTATGAGTCAAGCTTCTTCTTCTTCCCAGATTCTGCTGAAAGTAATCACTTCCTTCTGGCACACATTCCTCAAATGAATGAATCCCATGATCTTGGGAGGCCATTCAAGGTGGCTATCACCACTTCTTCATTCTCCACTTATTCTTCTACTGCTACAATTTGTTCTTTGATTTGAGAGACCCTCGTAAAGTATGACTGTATGGTCTTTGCATTCTGGATCTTCACATTCTTCAACTATTTTCTCAAAGTCATATCCCAATTTATGTTCTTCCCTTCAAATAGCTTGGTCAAGGAATCAAACATTTCTTTTGGTGTCTTTAGGGAAGACACTTGTGGTATAAGGTGATCCATGATTGAATCAACAATGATCTTCTTGGCCTTGACCAAGTTAACCTTGTGTAAGGCTTTCATCCTCATCTCCCTCTAGAACTGGAAACTCTCTACTTATGCAGGTGTCCAATTCATTTTCAGAGAGATCATATACTTCCATGGTTGGAAGTTGTCAACTTCTCCAAGCTTGTCATCAAGCTGATGTTATAGATCACTTGGAAATGAAAACCTCAAATGAAAATAGCAAAATATTAGATCTTACCGATTTGAGGTGTCCATCCTGGTTTTGGAGTTGGCTGATCTAGGGTTTGTCAGAGAAACCCTAATTTTCAAAACTTGGAATCTTTCAGATCTGATTGGATAGAAATATATATGTCTTCAAGGTGAGATTTCCAATGTACTTGTTTTCTGAAAACAGTGGAGGGAAGCTCCCAGAATAGGAAGCCATAGTTTTCCAATTTCTTCTGCAGAAATGCCTGATACCGTTTCTACGGTATCTCTGAAATTACTGCTCCTATGTGTTTGAAACTTCACACAGAGGTAGAATTGCATGTCTTTGTTCCAAAACCATATATTTCATCAGAATTGTTTCAGCAATTGGGACTTATGATCATTTTCCCAAGGTGACCGGTTTCAGGACTGTTCAACATAGCGAAGTTGTAGAGACTTCCACGTGTCACTGTTTCATCTTCTAGGTCAGAAACTGGGAACACAGAAAGTAAATCCTGTGGAATTTCTAGAAAATATTCAACAAATTCCATTTGGACATCTTTATCCTAATATATAGCAATTCTCCCCGGGTATCCTATTTAGGGATGAATCCTGGAAGAGGCTGGAACACAGACTTGGAGGGATCATATCTCCAAGAATATGTCAAATATGAGTCTGCATTTTGGACATAGTGTAAATCAAGACTTTATCTTCGGCCTGTGATAGTTTCAGCTCCTGATCCTTCTCCAATCCAGAGATATAGCCAATCTACAAAAACTTATCATTTTTAGTATTTTAGGATTTTTCCAGCTTAGGGTCAAACTAGGGTTTGACTTTCTCGGAGTTTCACCCAAGCAAAAATCTTGACCCAGGTCTCTAAACTTCAATTTTTATGAGGACAAAAATTATATGCTGGGCTCACTCAAAAATTCCTCTTCTGTAGAAAGCCCTAATTTCTCGCACCAAAAACTGAAAATGCTCAGAATCGAATTTTGCCTTGATAGAAAGATGTTCCCTTCAATGGAGATTCATCCTAGCATACTTTTCCTGATGGATTATGGAGAGAGACAGAAAAAGTAAGAATCCCAAGATTTTGTAGCTGAACAATGTCTTCTTCTCAGGTTAGCTCTGATACCATGTTAGATTTTTAACATTAATCTAGGATTACATTAGGATCTTTTAACTGAGAGAATAACAAGCACATCAATCAAACACAAGAGACAATGAACACGGTGTTTTTCCTCGGGGAAACCATAAATGGAGAAAACCATGCAAATTCCTTAGAGATGGAATCAACACCAAAAGTAAAACCCAAAAATATAAAGATGATCTCCCGATAGAAATAGTCTCTCTCTTGTCCCAGCAACTGATCTCTCTCACTCATGTGCCCCAATGAGTGAGTGTGTGTGTGATAAATAGAGAGTCTCACTCTCTATTTATATTCTTTCGTTCACTTAATGTCCACTTTAACATGTCGGCCCCACTTAACAATTACTTACTAGAGCCAACATCTCTAGGAGAGTCTAATAACCCTAGTGCCCCACAACTGTGGGGAATTTTCCCTTCAATCAATAAGGAGGGTTAACCTTGACACAAGTGTGGGGACTATTGCCCCAAATTACAATGGAGGGTTAGCCTCAATGACTTTACATGACTTGTTTACATTAGAAAAACTTTCGACCGGAACATCGGGGCATGACATGACTCAATTACATTACAAACACTTCCCAGAATTAACATCAGGGTATAATACATAAGAAATACAAGTGAATACATTTCAAAGATACAATTACATCAATAGTTCAATATAGACTTCCTCTTCTAGTCTCCCTTTAAAAAATGCAAACTTGACATCCATTTAATATACTTTGAATTTTTTATAACATGAAAATGCTAAAAACATTTTGATTGCTTCAAGTCTTGCTACATGTGCAAAGGTTTCTTCAAATTCAATGGGTGTCCACTTGAGCATATACTTTACAAACTAATATTTCTTTGTTTCTTATCACTTTTCCATCTTCATTTAACTTGTTTTTGAAGACCCACTTGGTTCCTACAATATACTTTTTTGCAGATCTTGGAACTAGTTTCCAAGTTTGGTTCTTCTCAATTTGATCCAACTCCTCATTCATGTCTTTGATCCAATCATCATCGTTCCTAGCTTCTACAAATTTCTTAGGTTCCACCACTATTTTGTGTCTCAGGATGATTCTTTTGTATTCTTCTAGATGGATGTTTCTTTAATGTCACCTATTATTTGTGTCTCAGGATGATTCTTTTGTATTCTTTTAGATGGATCTTTTGTATTCTTCTAGACGGATGATTTGGATCCAGCATCTTTAATGTCACCTATGATTTGTGTCTCGAGATGATTCTATTGTATTGTTCTAGTTGGATCTTTTGTATCAAGCCTTGGAGAGTCTTTGTCTTTAATTTTTTGTGAATATTATCTTTTATCTTCTTCTTCTTCATGATTTCTTTCATCCTTTTGCAAGACTTCGTTCTCTCCTTCATCAGCTGTTCTTTCATCAATATCTTGGCTTTTATTTCTTCTTGTTTCCATGTCATATACCCTTACATCTGCACATTCTATGATTTTGTGTAGCCTTTTACTATAACATATATATGCTTTATTTGTGGAAGAATATCCCAAAAATGTTCCTTCTTGAGTTCTAGAGTCAAATTTACCAAGGTCATCTTCATTCCTTTTTATGCAGCACTTGCTACCAAACACTCTAAAATATTTGATTGAGGAATTTATTCCATACCATAGATGATAGGGGGCCTTGTCATTTTTAACTCTGATCTGTCCTCTATTTATTATATAAACAGTTGTACATATTTCTTCCCTCCAATACACATAAATAAGTTTTGCTTCATTTAGCATAGTTTTGGAAACTTCTTGGACTGTCTTTTTTTTTCTTTCCACAATGGCATTTTTCTCAAGAGTCATGGGGGATGAAAATTGTCTTTTAATTCCAAGGGTTGCACAAAATTCATTGAATTCATTTGAACTGAATTCACCTCCATTATCTGACCTTAGACATTTTATTTTTAAATTTATTTCATTCTCAACTTTTTCTTTGAAAATTTTAAACTTTTCAAAAGATTCTGATTTTTCTTTAAGAAATGTAACACATGTCGTCCTTGTATAACGATCTATGAAAAACATGAAATAGTACTTTCCCTACAAGATTTTAGTTCTTGTTGGTCCACACAGATAAGTGTGAACTATTTCCAATGGATGTGAGGTTGTATGTTCTTTTTCTTTCAAGTTGGCTTTAGTCTACTTCCCATGTTGACAATGTTTACAAACTGATTTTATAGGTTTCACAATTTTTGGAAAATACCTTACAAATACCTTCTTCCTTACTTTCATAATATTTTCAAAGTTTAAGTGCCCCATCCTTCTATGCCACAACCAACTTTCATCAATCATACTCATGTAGCATTGTTCTTCATTTTCTAGGATGTATACATTACTTGAATTCCTTATAGTAGTCCCAACAAGTCTTCCAGAGTCCATTTTTCTGATTTCACATTTCTCAGAGTAAAAAATGTAGATGTGCCCTTTATCACATGTTTGACTTACACTAAGGAGATTAGGATTTATGTCTT
Source organism: Pseudotsuga menziesii (assembly GCA_001517045.1). Taxonomy (NCBI): domain Eukaryota; kingdom Viridiplantae; phylum Streptophyta; class Pinopsida; order Pinales; family Pinaceae; genus Pseudotsuga; species Pseudotsuga menziesii. The sequence continues at coordinate 663,941 of LPNX011158072.1, forward strand.
CCACTAAAAACACATTTTTATCTTTTATCTTGTCGTTGATAGAAGTTGTACCTTTGGCAATTATTTTGGAAGACATATTATCTCTGAAAGTGAATTTTCCCTTATTACCTTTTCTTAGTCTTATGAACTTGTTTGTATCTCCCTTCATATGTTTTGAACACCTACTATTAATATTCCATAGATTCTTATTTTATGTCTCACATATAGCAATCATGGATATCTCCTCCTATTTCTTTTCCTTCGAGTCCTTTCTCTATTTTTTGCCTTCAAACTGGTTTGTATCAACCTTCTATGTAGGAGTCATTAGTTTACAATCTCTTGCTACATGTCCATGGTTATTACATTTGTAACACGCTATGTCACATCTTTGAAAAGGTGCAAAAAAATTATGGTTTCTTACTTTTTGTTTGTTACTAGATGCACTCTTCTTGTAGTCATGAAACTTTCCATATGATCTACAATTTAGGGATTTTATACCAAAATTATTACAAGAGTAGCAATGACCAAAAAATATATGCTGACATCTACCTGTCACTCATCTTCTAGGAATCACATTAGTTATATCTTTGTCATGAGAGGATAGAGATTATTTCTTGATTTCTTCTTTTTGAATTGGACTCTTCAGTGCAGCAACATATCTTTTTTTATTTCTACCTTAGTTTGTGAGGGAGGAACAATTTCGATTCTTTTATTTGTCATATCCTAATCCATATTTATCTCTTGATCGTATTTGGCTACTCAAGATGTCATATAGAGTATTTGAACTATTTTCAAATTTTTTCTTAATATATTCTTCATCAAAATTATTTCTAAGGTGCATAATCTCTTCTTTAAGCCTTTCAGATTCTTGTATTCTCAATTTGAGCTACAAATATAGGTCTTCTTCAATATTCTTCATCTCTTGAAGCTAGTCCTTTAAGTCACTAATGATTTGGTTGGATTCCTTTTTTTTACATTTTTCAAGTTCTTCAAGGGCGCTAATGAGTTCAGCTTTTAGGTCTACTTCTCCTTCCTCATTGGATTCACTATCTTGAGCTTGAGTTTCTATTCCCATGAATAGAGTTTATGTTTCCTCACCTCAACTTATGTTTTCATCTTCACTATCTTCCATGGTGTAAAGGATCTTCTTCTTCTCATTAAACTTCTTCTTTTTTTTGTTGGCAAGGGGGTGGAGATATGTGAGTTGCGCAGCATCTAGGATTCTACGTATACTCACTAGGAACCGCACAAGGAAAAGATAGCACGACAGGCAAAAAATAGTCCATTTTTTATGTCATCTTTGTACTTAGTGACCATTTCTTCGGAATATTGGTCCTTAGTGGTTAAATTAGTTAGAAGTTGTTAGAATTTAGTTAGAAGTTGACCTTGAATGTAAATGCGCAACCCTATATATAGAGTTAGAATTGAAAATGTAAAATTTACATCATAGGAGGAATGATAGAGGAGAAGGAGAGGAAAGGGAGAATCTATCTTTGGTTAGTGAATCCTTGAATTTGCAATCGAATCTTGTGTTATCTTATGGGTTAATAATTCTCTTGCTGTGGAGAAGTACTGTATGTTTTGGATGTATTGTGCAGAAGTAATATGACATAATGGATGTTGCTTTGAATTGCTATTATATTTTATATCTCTTTTCTGTCTTTATGTGATGTGATCTGAATGATGGATGTTTTATGGATCTGCTTTATGAATGAATAATATGATACTTCTGTGATGAATAAGGAAATGATGCGATCTATTTAGATCTGTGGTTATACTGATAGATCTGCGATGAATGATGCGATACCTAATGAATGGCTCTATTAGATCTAATAATTATGATGATAAATCATTGATGCCCCGATCCTCCTCCTTATTGCCAGAAAATTGGTTTTGACAGCCCTCCCTCGAACATATTGGATGATACTTCATCCACTCTGTGAGTGTTGCTGGGCCAGATAAAACCTATCTGAGCCAGTGCTTAAGGAGATCACGCTGGTTGGGCATCGATGGAGAGAGAACCCATATCCACAAGGATTTGTTGGTGGGTTTTGGCCAACAAATGGTTTCATTCCCGGGACCTGGTTGTGATTGGGAAGAGGATATGTTGTGGCATCCGACAAAACCAGAGATTAAAGATTGGTTCGACCTAATTTTGTAAGAGTTTTTTGAAGCTGAGAACCATAACCCAGAGTTGACAATAAATGCATGGTTGGAAAGGTACATTTACAATGGTCCTCACAAATGGTTTTTCTGTGAGTTTCCCATCATACTCTATGAGTCACTGGCGCAATTCACCAACAAGAATCACAACTTCCAGGGGGGAGAGCTGATGTCCTAGACCCTCGGGATAATTCAGGAACTACAAGAAACCGACAACAAGGCATCACGAGCTGTTGAAGTTTGGGTGGATAGTATTCTAGAAGGATACATCATTGAGTTCGCGTTTGATACAAACAAGTCGTACAACAAAGAAAAATGATAATTATTCAATGGACCACCAGGTAGGTTCTTACTATTTCTGCAATTGTCAATCAAGATGCTTGTTTGTGAAAAGGGCATACTAAAGATGCACCTCTATTAGTAAAACTCTGGTGTGCGGAGGCTGTGAACACCGTGATAGAAGGGGGGCGATGAATGGAAAGATAAAGGGTAGATGGGTGTTGGGTGTTATATCAACTAGATTATTACACCTACTATTTAATTATCGAACGGGGTTGGTAAGCTTAGAGTTGATACAAAATATATCCAAAGGTAAAAAGGCTCCTAGTGTGTTGTGGAGATATTTTAATAAACAAAATATCAAAAGATCAATAACCGAGTTGAACTCCTAAAATTATCTAAATAATTGAACTTGACTGGAATATCAAATTCTAAACATCTACTGAAAAGAAAGACATAAACAATAAGACTTATAAATTTAGACACTAACTCATACATAAAAAGAAATTATAACAACGAAACTGACAAATAACCAACTAACTACTCTTTAAGCAAAAGGCTGGGGTAAAAGACAACTTATCTTATAAAGAATAGAAAACTGAAAAAGCAAGTAGAAACTTAATAAAGATAATAAACATAAGCAACTAGAAAACTTAATAAAGATATTTAAATTCTATTTTTCAATACACACATAAAGACAAGAATGATTCCTATGATTATAAATAACTAAACTTAAAAATAGTGCATCTAACCCTAAACTCTAAATGCAATCAAAGATGATCATGACATAAAACAACAGTAAAATAAAATCAGTATTTAATATTCAAAGAATAACACAACTTCAGAAAAATTACAAAACTTTAATCAATAACTTAGAACAACCAAACTTTAATCCAAGTGCTTCAATAAAACTACTAACTACAAAGATAATCCAAATGCTAACAAAAAAAAACTAGAAATAATATGAAAAATACATAAAAATAGTAAAAACAGAACCAAGGGTCAAATATCAGACTGAACAATAGGTCTGTAAAAGGTGACTGAATGACAGACTAGATAGACAATCCAAATGGTAGCCTGTATAGTAAAAATGTTAAAAACTAACCTAAATGAACTAATTCTTCAGCTGAAGTTATGGAGTTCTAAACCTAATGCATAGATTTAATAAACACACCTATTTAATGAACAAATTAACTTTAGGCTAATACTCTAAACAAAAAGAAAACATTGCATTATAAACTAATTAATAAACTAGAATTTAACTTGAATAAACCAAAAAATACCTTAAACAAATTCATGACATAAAATAAATAAACAAAACTGAATTTAAATAAAAGCAAACTATTCTATATTAATAAGTTCGTAATAGGGAACGAATAAAAAAGACTACATTGGAAATAAACTATTCTACTTATCTGAAACTAATAAACTGAAAACAATACTGGAATGAAATGACTAACTAGAAGCAACTAACTACAAAAAGACTGAAAGGAAATGACTAAAAACAAGAGACTGGAAGCAAATAACTGAAAGGAAAACTATGCGCGCATCTACTTATATAATTACTAAAATGAAACTAAACTAATGCAATACAGGAAATAAAATAGCATTTGCTGGTAAAACTACTGAAAAGAAATTAAGTTAAATACAATGCAGGAAATAAAATAACATCTAATGAAAACAACTGGAAATGAAATTAAATTAACTACAACAAAAAATAAAGAACTGAATTAAAACTAAGCTAATGAACCTCTGGTTGATGAGGGTCCCTCCCAACAATCATGGGTGAATTCTGCTAACTCCTACTCAAAAACAATCTTCAGCGGCAATGCATACAACTCTTTATTCATATTCAAAAATAGAATTACAGTGCCTAACAACTATGACTAACTCTGGCTCGGACTAGCTCCTGAATAACTTTCTCTTCAATCAGAGCCTGATATATATATATATAGTTTTACATAAGAGATGAGCAAGTTGACCCTAAAGGTCGACTGCTCTCTAATTTTAGGCAATCTTTAAAGCACATTATTGAGTTACAACCAACGCATGGTATGGCTCTTCATTCATTGTGATTGTGGCATAACATGACAAGCCTACTCCATCTTTTGCGTGGACAGGTTTCTACAGTGCGGGAAAATCCTCTTTAGCGTGGCATGAATCCCTTCCTAAGCATGGAGAATAGATTGGTGTTGAGTGTCGGTTTGTACACAACAACAGGTTCTGGAATGCGGGTCCCTTATCAGCACGAGCATGCAGGTTGTGGAGAGTAGGGGCAGCGACACAGTCTATTTTTTGGAACGGAGGTCATTTTGTCCCTTAAATGCACAGACTTGTGATAATTTAACTTTAAATTAGAGGAGACCATGAGTAAACAACAAATCTCCACCTATTTGAATGTGTGGATGATGAGTAGCTATGTGGAGAACCTTCCAGAATATGAATTAAATGCATCAGTCCAACACAGAGATAGTTGGCGTGATGGCTAGATAAGAAGATTTACAACTGTTTTATGTTTAAATTCTCAAAACCAATTATTGACAACGCGCAGGCTGATGAGAGATTTGAACGACGAGATAAATAAAACACTGAACTATAAACTAGATGTGTAGTGCATCAATATAGGGCACACATGGAAAATGATCAGCAAATATCGCACATGGGGACTTCACTCAGTGAAACTCTCACATAGCACGTGCGATCGCGGGATATTAAAGAATACCTTAATTTCTAGAGATATTGATTGAAACTCTTTTTGTTGAAACCCCCTCCCAATACTTAAAACCTCCTCCCCACCCCTCTTTATACCTCAATCCTTATCAACCACCCTACCCACCCCCACCTTAAACCCCTCATCCCCCAAATACCTGCAATATATTGGTTCATTTTTTGATAATTTTAAAACCCACAATATGAACTAACGTGATAGGATATTGGTCAACAAGTTGTTGCAGCTACAACTTTTTTTCCCAAAATTCAAAAAATTTCAGGACCCTCCTTTTTCTTAGATTGATTTGATTTTCTTCTTTGGTTTGATTTAATGACTCTTCAAAAAAAGACTGTTTCTAATGCCTAAAACGATCCATTTTGGTTTTGCGTTTGAGTGCATTTTCAAATGTTTGAATCGGAAGTTTATGTGCTTATTCTCCCACCGTTGCGAAAAAAAAATAAGTTTCAACCTCAATCTTTTTCTCCGCTGCGTTTGTCTTAATCGGCTGGTTTTGGTTTTCACATCGGAAGTTTTCATTGCTACTTTCTCTGCAGTTGCGGATGGAAAATTGCGAAGTCTCCCAATCATCGATTTGACTTTTCTGACCCTGCATTGTTGTTTTCGTCACCCCTTAAGTCTTTGGTGTTCCTCCGTTGCGGCCGCAGAAAGAGCTACCTTGCCGAACTTTTAGTTGTTTTCCCTTCTGATTTAGACTTTACATTGCGGATTGATTTGTTCTGTATGTTTCTGCCGTTGTGGCCACCGAACACACTATCCTTCCGGTCATTTAGTCGTTTCTCCTCCGATGAAGATTTTTCCCATCGCGGACTGTGATATCCTTTATATCTCCACCGTTGCGTCCCCCGTTCTGCTATCGCTCCAATGTTTTAAAGCTTCGACGCGTTATTTGTCTCTCGGTTATCCCTGTGGATAGATTAGTGGTTTGGACACCCGACGTTGCAGAAGGAATTATCTTTACGTCCCCCGATCCATAATTTTTCGCTGTCCGATATTTTTCTCCCTCCGCGTATGTTTGTACACATATATATATATGGGGTCGTGTAGATTATTCTATCACCATTTCCAACTGTCGCGATCTATTGCTCTTGTGTGCTTTCGTCCTCTCGAGCTCACAAGGACCCCATTGTTGGTACCTGCATCCAGGTGGCTCAAATGTGGAAGCTTGACCGCCCTTCTTCCCGCCGTCCACGTAGTGTTTCCAGGTAGGCTCCTCGTTGCATTATCCCATTCCGTTCGAACTCTTGGTTGATTTTTTCTACGGTTGGATTTTTCCCGCGGCCATTTTCCCTTGGCCCATTAGTTACATGCCTATATATTGAGGATTTTGTAGCGTAACTGTCCATGGGGGGGGGCACGTTTTGACCCACAGGGTAGTTTTTCCCATGGCCTTATATTATGCGACCCTGTGCTTAGTGAGTGGGGGTTTGGTGCAGATGGTCGTTACGCTGTCTACACCAATCTACCCTGTGTGATGATGTTTTTATGGGGAAGGTTTTCATGGCCTTCCGGTGGTGTTTGGAATGATTGCCCCCCCTTTTTATTTTCATGCTACCCGCGTCCTCAAACCACAACTGTATTTTGCCGTGTGTTTCCGCGTGACCCGGTTCACAGCAAGTTTTGAACCGGGCCAGTGGAGGGGGATATATCACTACATATAGTTGAGGCACACCATCGACAGCTTGCATAAATACCCCTGTCATTCCCCAGAGCGCGATGATCATGGCGCCCGCAGAAAGCCGAAGTTTTCTTCATGTTAATGTAGATTTATTTCCCGCTCGAAATTTGTTGATAGAACTATTTTGGTATTAGACTGCAGTGTTAGCTTGCATTTATGTGCTTCATTTGACTAATTTTTGTCATGTTAAAACATAGACAGAGTAACTGAACACTGCACATTGTGCCTCAATGTTTGAAACTTAGCCGTAAAGGGCCTAATGATGAAAATTGCATGTATAACAAGAAGATTCCAAACACAAAATGTCGAAGAGACAAAAGAAGAAGGCCCCTGTGGTCGAAGAGGACCCTGATGTGGAATTTATTACCAAAATTGAATACATCTATGAAGAGACCAAGTGTATATCTTGTCTAGAGCCCAAGTACCAATGGGGAGAGATATATAGGTTGATCATGCACCGAGAGGTGCCTGATATGGGCTTGGAGAAGGAAGGCATTTACACCAACATAGAGAGATATTCACTGATGAAGATTGCCACAAGACTAGATATTTTCCCATTCTCTGAAGTGATTGGTTGGATTATGCCCCAGGCATATGTAACCAGTATGATCCTGGAGAATGCAGACAAACAAGGCTATGCTGCTTATAGCCCAGGATATGTAGCACTGGCCTACCACCTGCCAGAAGCACAATTTTTTCTGTCTGATGATTGGTTAAATAACATTAGAATGGACCTTGTTGAGACCCTTAAAAGAATGTTGTTATCAGGAAAACATTTCAGAACCAGGCCTACAGGAGAGTATGACACAGCAAGCTTAAGGGCCCCGTACATGTTCATAGCTTTAATGCTTAACAGGATTTTCGGGAGAGCTCATAGCAGGTCCTTCAAATTGGAATGGATGCCAATTATTTTTTATGTTACCACCCAGGGGACCATTTTCAACTGGGCCAACATAGTATCGAACAGTATTTCATCCTGCATGGCCTCAACTTTGGGAGGAGTGTCCCAAAAGAGGTTAGAATTTTATATGAGTTCCATACTCATCGATTGTATATTGTGCAATCAACCTTTCCCTGGACTTAGGTGCATCTGGGACAGGGAGAGGATGCATGTTTATGCTGCATACAAGCCACTATGGGTGCATAAATACCATATTCATAACCGTGACGTCTACGAATAGTTCATCATGCCATTGTATACTCTCATTTTTCTGAAAGAATGTGATTGCATGTTAGAAGAGGCATTGAAGGTAATCGAAGAATATGCAGATTACTACCTGACTGAAGATGGCCTCTACTTCAGAATGTTTGGAGGCTCCAGAGCACCCTCCCTACTACCCAAATACGCCACAGACTACATCATTCATAAAGAGGCGGTTAGGCAGGTATTCCTGGATGGAATTGGAAGTTTTTTGTTTGAACATAAGAAGGCCGCCTATCCCCCTTTGCCTTTCAAGTTAGGAAGTTATAGGTTTGCCAGAGTGAAGAAAGCAGATGAGTTTGTAGAAGAGTTGGAAAGGTTTCATTTTGGTGAGATGCCCTTCCATAGAAATGATTCTCACAACAAAGTGGCTGAACACTACAAAGAAAATAATCTCCATTTCAAATACACCCACCATTGGGATAGAGAAGAAGTTGTCTTCCATAGTGCTTTGAACATGACAGCCTTGAGGAGAAGGTTCAAGAAGAAGATTACCACAAAAGGTGGGAAGGGAGTGGATGAACAAGCCAAAGCTGATGAAGAAGCAAGGAAACGAAATGAGGAAACCCAAAGGCTGGCACAAGAAGCTGTAGGGTGGTTGCAGGGAGAAGGGGAAGAGAAAATAAAAGCTGTGTAAGAGGCAACTAGAAAAGTAGAGGAAGATGCAAGGAATGTAGAAGAAGAAAAGAAGAAGAAGCTTGATGAGGAGCTATAGAAGCAAGAAGCAGAGAGGCTAGAGCTGACGCAGACAGAGATAGAACAACCAGCCTCTGACACAGCTGGAGGACAAACCCAGGACATGGAGAACCTCGAGGTTCAGGACCCAGAAGTACTAACTACTAGCACACCTGGATAGTCTGTGGTCCCTACACTGAAGCTGGTCCCCTTTGAACAGAAGGAAGGGGAAGAAATACCTAATTTTAACACTATCTTCTATGACAAGGAGACAAAGAGAATAGTGAAGAGAACAGAAAGAAAGATTGAAACAGGAGGTCTGCCCGGGAAAATGATAACAGATACGCCCATTGTATTTGGAACAGACCAAGATCCAAGATTCACCATTAGAGCTGGAGCTGCACTGATTCACGCTTCAGAAGATAATGTGGACAAGATTATGACAGACTTGGAGAATTCCAAGAAGTCCTCTGCTCAACTGAAAGACACATTGAGAAAGGAGAGAGAGGAAAGCAATAAGTTGAAGAGGAAATATGAGGACATGAAAAAAGAGATAAGGTCTTCAAAGGATGAACTGCAGCTCCTCCAAGTGGAGAGACAAGTTAGGGAAACTACACAGGAGTGTCTGGAGAGAGTGCAACAAGAGTATCAAGAGCTTAGGGTGGAGAAGGAATAGCTGTTGGGAAGGATAGAAGGCTTAGAGCTGCAAAAGACCACTTTGGAGGAAAGTGAGAAGCAAGCTCAAGAACAAGAGTTGAAGCCTCAAGAGCAGATTTCTTCTTTAACAACTACTCTAGAAGAAGCAAGAGAGAAGAAAGTTGACCTCCAACCCTTCAAGGAGCATGTGCTGGCACAAAAGGCCAAGATCCTTCAGCTGCAAACCGCCATAGAAGAAGAGAGATGTAAATTTTTGCAAATAGATGGCCGATTAGAGGAAATTCTAGAGACTTCCTCTTATTTTGTCGATAGATCTCAGGATGTCATGGAAGTCCTGACAACAAGAATGAAAAGATTGGAAAATAATGAAGAAACTCCTGCAGATCTACCCTCAAAAGACCGACCGGCTCTTCAGCAGGATTACAATTTATTAGAGTTCACTATAAACACAGTAGAAGATTTCAAAAAGGTTGTTAGGAAGACAAAAGGAGCATGCTCAGAATTCTTCAAAAGGCTCTTGATTACATATAACCAGTTCCAAGTAGAAGTCGAGTAGAGGCTAGAGTTTTTTCCAGACCACAACTCATTTGTGGAGATTTTACAGAAGAGGTATCAAGAGGAAGAAGAAAAAATATAGCACATTAAGGCCCTCGATCACCAGGTCTTAAGGAGTGAAGTAGATCATTCTGCCATCAGTGTGCAGCTTTTGGATGATCAACTTCATTTGAGTGCGGCAAGAATTGAGGCCATCAAGAATCAAGCCGTGAAGTTCGAAATAAACATTCAATTTTTGGAACCTTGTGCATTTGAAGGCATCGCTTCTGACGCTTTGGCGTGGAAGAAATTCCTAAATACTCAAGCCGGGCCCTCGTCGTGAATAATCATTCACTTTTGTAATATGTAACGATTTTATAAACATTTGAGGAAATTTTTGGGAGGCGAAAAGTTAAGAAGCCCAAGGGTTATTTGTGGGCACCCAACAGTCTCATCTTTTTGTATAAATATAGAAGACTTAGAGGAAGAAAGGGCTTTTTCCCAGTTAGACATGTAAAGCAATATTGTAAGAAGAACTACTTTTTTCAATAAAGAATTATGGTTTGCCTGTCGGAGAAGGATTGGTGGGACTTTCAAATGTTATGTTGTGGATTGTGGAAAGATGAACAATTTCATTTTTCCAGTTTTTTTCCATTAACTGTGAGATCGTTCTAACTCTTAGAGCCTATGTTCTTGTTGAATGATTTATGGTTTATTCTGTGAAATTACCACCATGAGTAATGTATGTTGTTCATAAACAATTGGCTATCTGATTGTCTAAATATCTTTAATCGTTCATGTGTTGTAGGAAGGAATATCAGCTATCTGTATTTTCTCTTCATAATGCATGTACAATACACATTACTCATAAATAAGTTACAATTTGGATCCCCGGGGATAGATAGATAGATAGGTAGATAGATATATAGTTAGTTTACTCTCTTGTTGCATATGTGATTTAGATGCTTGTGAGTTCTAAGAAGAGAGGTAAGAACCTGCGCATCACGTTGTGACTACTCCCTGCATCCTTATCACCCTGCATTGTTAATTAGGCACATGCATATCATACATTAAGTAAAAAATACAAAAAATACACGGTGGACCAGGCTGCAACCGGTAAAACCTTTGTTTTTGTTACTTGACCTACGGTAGATAGACCACAAACCGGACGGATTCCCTACACCAAACAGTCACGGGATAGTTGGGAATGTTGTCTGGGGTGAATCACTTGCTGTTGTTTCCTGCGAATTTCTAGGCCTCAACACAAGTTAATCCCCCATGATCTCGCGCAATGGCTAGATGACGAGCTGAACGCCAAGCTGGATCATGAGCTAGATGCCAGACTAGATTGTAAGCTAAATGCATTATGCGAAAGGAAGGATGAATGGATTTTGGTGTTAATTTTCCCAAACAAACTATAAAATATGCAAACAAATATACATACCAGATAATACATAAAAAATGCTTTGAATAATATGAATTTGAGATAATAAAATCATAAAAATGATATTAATAACCAAAGCGGAAATAACATCAAATTTGTTCTTACCTTGTGCTAAAATAATGATCTACATAACATAAAATATACTACAGGTAATAAAATATGTGTTTAAATGTGTTATTTAATCGCAAAAAATGATAACAAAATGAGGCTCAACATTCCTCCAAACTAGAGAAATTCCAGGTCCCACTGAGCAAAAAGAGAATAATTAAGGAAAGTTGCATTGGTGACTACCTTTTACTTCGAAAAAACAATTTAAACTTTAATCTTATAAAGGCATATTTATTTTATATCAAAAAATAAAAAATGATGACGGGATAGTAAAAGATTTAGATTTCTTAGGAAACCATACTATTATAGCAGAATTCAAAATGTGTGTCTTTTAACAAGCATATGCGTAAAGTTTATAACAAGTTCAACGATGTGCAAAGTAAAACTTTGGATAGCTTGAACATATATTACAAATTCATAAATAACATTCTAGAAAAATAGTTTTCATGTGTATCTGGATAAAAACATGCTAAGAGTAAAGTGACAACAAACATAATTTTTTGTTTAAATTAAAGTATCCATATATAAAAATAAAACTATATTAAAAAAAAAAAATTAGGTTGACAATATTTAATCATTCATGCTATAATACCACAATATCTTATTCAGACCATCATCTGAACCATTATTCAGATCCTTCGTAAAGTCTTCCATCAAATTTCTTCATATTGATTTGGTGACCTGTTGTAAAAACATGCTTCATGTTATAACATGAAAACACTTTAACATTTGTCAGAGATAAGAAAAAAGATAAAAAGAAGACACTGATATTTTGTTCTAAATATTCCTAATCCACCCCCAAACCAAGGATATGGCATGTCCTCATGGAAAGGATAAGAATAGTTTATGTTAGATAAAGAAAAAGGGAAATTGTGCTGCTATTATTGTTTAAAAAAAAAGAAAAATTGACTAGGAAAGGGAAGTGATGTGGATATGTATATTTATGAAAAATAACAGTGCTGAGAAAGACCATAGAAAGAGACAATAATATAATCAAAAGAATGCCATAGGAAAAAGCTAGACATCTATGCCTTATTGTAAATATATATTGTCATCATCAAATATTCTAAGTTTACCCCGGAGTGAAAAGTAGGACTTATCAAGCACTGTTTGAAATAAGAAATAAAAAATATACATGTTTGAATGAAGAATATTAAAAACTATCTAAATAATAAAAGGAGCGGTTATACAAGGAGTTATTTTTAATTGCCACTACAAACTGCAAATTAAAAAAAGTTAAGATACCTTACAAATGTAATTACCTTTTCCAGATAATACTTCATAAGTTGCTTATAGAGATAAAGTATCCATGATCAAACTGCAAAACCACTTGTTAGATGATGCAATTTATTCATAAAAAACATAGAAAGAAAAAGAGTCACATGTAATTTATTTGATCAGAAATTACTCTTATTTATTCATAGAAGCAAAAACATATCTACCTATATACAAGTGATTATAACCCAAAATAATTTCACAGATCAGGAGGAGGAGGAATAACTTCTTCCTCAATCAATTCCATTTCTCTTTACTGTAAAACACTTTGTACGAAATCCTGTCTAGATGTTGGTTGGTGGTAAATCCTAAGTCTATGTCCATTTACGATAAAGGAAACTTCTGAGCCATCAATTGGTTTAATTTTTACTGGTCCATTGTCAAAATTTGTAACTACCTCATAAGGACCCAACCAACAAGTAGTTAATTTTCCTTTAAAGTTTTTAAACCATGAGTTGAATAGTAATGCCCAATCTCCAGTATTAAATTTCTTTTGTTTGATAAATTTATCATGCCCTTGCTTCCGGTGACTCTGTATTGTCATGGTTCTTTGGAGTGCATCTTGTCTAATTTCATCTAATTCATTAATTTGTAGGATTCATTGTTTCTATGCTTCATCCAAATCCATACCTAACTGTGCTACCATACGAAAGGTTTTAACTTGAAATTCAATAGGCAAAAGGAATTGTTTGCCATATACTAACTCATAGGGGGTATGTCTAGTAGTATTTATCCATGTTATCCTATAGGCCCATAAAGCCTTTGGAAGTATATTTTCCCAATCCTTATGATGTAAGTGAATGGTCTTGGTTAAAATAGCTTCTAATAATTTATTGGTTGATTCTACTTGGCCATTAGCTTGAGGGTGGTAAGGTGAAGACTTACAATGTCGAATACCATTCTTCATAGTGAGCTATTGCATTAATTTGGAAGTGAATTGGGTACCTTGGTCTATGACAATTTCTCTGGGTACACCAAACTGGGTAAATATTTCTTCATATATGAATTCCACTACGGACTTCTCTGTAGCCCTAAATAAAGCTTTAGGTTCTACCCATTTGGTAACATAATATGTACAAAGCAAGATATATTTCTTCTTATGAGATATGGGAGATACAAAATCAAGAGCTCATTTTTCGAAAGGCTCAATCATGACTTGAGGCTGTAAAGGCATCTGATCTAATGTTGTGGGTTTACCAATTCTCTGAGAACTATCACATATTTTGACATACTTTGCAACATCCTTAAAAATTCTTGGCCAGTAATAACGAGAGTGCAGTACTTTGTATGCTATTCGTTTATTAGAAAAGTGTCCTCCACATGGTCCATCATGGCATGATAAAAGGATGTCTGTCATTTCATCTTCACGCACACATCTTCTAATAATGAGATCTGGGCTAGTGCAAAAGAGATAATTATCAACCGAGGAATAGTTAGAACATTGTACTATTATGCGATGTTTCTCATATGGAGCCAAATGGAGAGGTACTTTTCCAGTCACTAGATAGTTTGCAATATTAGCGAACCAAGGGGTTTGAACAGATACATCGAATAGATGTTCGTCAGGAAAAGTATCATCAATAGGTTTAGTATCACTATCATGTTATATATGAGAAAGGAAATATGCTACTAAGTTTAATTTACTAGGTCAATCAATGACGTTAATATTAAATTCTTGCAATCGGAGAAGCCACCAAGTAACTCTACCATTGGTGATTGGTTTATTCATCAAGAATCTAATGGCAGAGTGATCGTTGTGCACAAAAACTTCGTACCCTGTAATATAATGACAGAATTTATTAATAGCATAAACTAGTGCCAAAAATTATTTCTCAGTAACAGTATAGTTTAATTTGGAAGGAGAAAGATTTTTGCTGATAAAATAAATAGCATAAGTGATTGTCCTTCTTTTTGGCCTAGGACTCCTCCTATGTCCGTATCGGAAGCATCAGTAGATATATGAAAGGAAAGGGTCCAGTCAGGGCCCCTAAGTATTGGTGCTACTGATAATTTAGATTTTAAAATTTCAAAAGCATTTTGACAAGATTCTATCCATTGGAACTCTACATCTTTCATGAGCAATTTAAACATTGGTGCAACTATCTTTGTAAAGTTTTCGATAAAATAGTGATAATAGGCTGCATGACCCAAAAATATTCTAACCTCCTTCTGGGTTTTTTGAGAGGGGAGTCCAACTATGAATTCAATTTTAGCAGGGTCTACCTTAATTCCTTGAGAAGAAATATGGTTTCCTAGAACTATAGCTTATGTCAATAAAATTTTACACTTTTCATGACTGATAGCTAAGTTTGTCTCTGGAAATCAGATCAAAACTTTGTCAAGGTTGTCAAGATATTTTTGAAAAGTATTACCATAGGCTGTAAAATCATCCATGTATACCTTGACACAGTCATGTATAAGATCAAAAAATATGCCTAAGACTTCTTGTTGAAAAGTAGCCGGTGCATTACATAAGACAAATGGAAAAAATTGATAAGAAAATGTCCCCCAAGGACATGCAAAAGTGGTCTTATCGTGATCTTCTGGGGATAGTAAGATTTGATTGTATCCACTATACCCGTCAAGAAAGGAAAAATACTGCTTACCTAAGAAGGTATCTAATACTTGGTCAATAAAGGGAAAAGGTAAGTAGTCTTTAAGAGTGGCTTTGTTTAGTTCCCTAAAATCAACACAAATACACCATTTCTCTGTAACTTTATTTGGAACTACTACTAGAGGAGACACCCATTTGCTATCGGAAATAGGATAAAAGAAACCAACAGTAAGGAGTTTTTGTAATTCTTCTTTTACGATATCCTTTAAAGCAGGATTCATCCGCCTCTAAGGATGTCTTACAGGTGGTATATTTGGATCCATATAAACGTGGTTAATACATGTGTCAGGGTGTATACCCTTCATATGAGTGTATTCCCATGAACATGCTCCGGATTGTTTTTTAAGAACCTTAAGCAGTTGAGCTTGCTGATGTTCACTTAACCCTGCATTTATGTGTAGAAATTTTTCAGGGCCAACTTCACAAGGTATGGTGAAAGGTCATGTATGTTATTCAATGGTGAAGACACAAGGTTCTTCTGTAAACATTGAGAGAGCCATAGTTTCTTGAAACTAATCTCCAAATATTTGATCAAATGTAGCAAACGACTGAGGAAAATATATACTAGTGGTGGAGGAAATAAACTGATTCAGTACATTCTCAGTAGTCTGGTCCTCTAATGCCTAGGAGAAATCACTAGGAAAAGAAAGGTCGTCGAAATATTCATCCCCAAAGGAACAATTTAACCTCCATGAATTTTCAGTTATTGGTTGTGCTGGGGGATATAAAATAAGTCTTTGGGTAGACACCTCATTAGAAATGGTCATCTCCCCATCCCTACATCCTATAAAAGCATTGGTAGTAGCCAACCATGGTGTTCCCAAGATGATAGGATGTCCTTTAGAAGGATCCTTTGATTCTATAACCATGAATTCAACGAGGTATTCCCATGAAGCTATTGATACAACAATGTCATACAGGACTCCAGCAGGCTTTATCGTAGTACGGTCTTCTAGTTCCAAGATAGAAGGGGTGGGTCAAAGAAATTTTCCCAACTATA
The DNA here is from genome assembly GCA_001517045.1 of Pseudotsuga menziesii. Lineage (NCBI taxonomy): Eukaryota > Viridiplantae > Streptophyta > Pinopsida > Pinales > Pinaceae > Pseudotsuga > Pseudotsuga menziesii. The sequence continues at coordinate 680,276 of LPNX011158072.1, forward strand.
AAATTTCCAGAACTACGGTGGTCATCATATTGATGGCTGATCCTAAATCAATTAATGTGTTTCCTATGGCAGTATTATTTATGATTACAGTCACTACAGGGGCTCCTGGATTTGTATATTTTTCAATCCGAGACTGATATAACATATATTCATACATCTTTCCTATGACATGAATTGTAAGGGGGTCTTTTTGTTTCTTCCCTAGATGTTTAATGCATAATTACTTTATCACCTTACTATAAATTGGTATGTCTTTAATAGCTTGTAATAACGGGATTTTGATACAGATACTCTTTAGTTCATTCAAGATATCATACTTAGAGTGAACTAGAGGTTTTTCTATTACTACTCTTGCTGGAAATGGAGGAATTATTTGTTCTTGAATAAGTTCTTGGGGAGGAAGGGTAGGTACTGGAACTTTTGAGATATTCACATCCTCCAAACTGGCATCACTCGCAGGTTCATTTGAATCTTCTTCTTTGTCATTTTCCTCACGAATGAGGACTGATGTTCTGGTTTTATCATTAACAACTCTTCTAGACCTTAATTGAATCTCATGTATAGGTACAATCGACACAAGGTAGGAGGGAAGAGTTCACAACTCAATATTGTTAATATCTTGAGTTGGCTTATTATTAGGGTTAGGTATCAGTTGTGTAGGTAATAATGTCACTTGCGGAGGGTTTGTATTCTGAAAGTGATTACGTTGTTGCGTAATGAGAAGAACTAGAGGTACAAATCCATACGAATGCTTCTGGAAATTAGGTTGATGCTGAGGATAAGGATGACTAGGTTAAGGGGTAGGTTGTGACTGAGGATATGGCTATCCTCTACACCCTTGTGACCAATACTGTTGCTTTGGAAATTGAGGAGGAGGATACTGAGGTGGCCAATTCTACCAACTAGGATTATTCCATTGTTGGGGTTGTTGGTATGGAGAGTAATAGGGTGGGGATTGTGGTGGAAAATTCTGATATACTGGTTGATCTCTAGATTGCCAAAGAGGCCTGCTAGATGTTTCACCTACATCCCCACTCTTATATATGGCTTGCAATCCAGGAAAAAATGGACAGTTATCCGTCGAATGTTCCTCTGTGCATATGTGACATACAGAAATGTTGTTTAATAGACATTTCCTTAGGGGATGTTTTGTCCTACACCTTGGACAAAAAATACTCATTGCTGCTCATTCTTCATCTTGCATTTTCTTGTCTTGTAAAGCATCTAATTGGGAACCCATGTCTCCTAATATTTCAGTCTTAAAATTCTCCAATAGGTTACCAAATTCCATCCTTTTAACTCCTCATGAAATGGGAACATTTCCTCTTATATTCTTATTATAAGGCTCTTGAAAATATTTCCCAACTTTCCCCCTACTTCTAGAATAATGTTTACACATCTCACCAATCTGTGCAAAAGTCTTGTGAGAAATATCACCAGCTGCCATGAGATTAAGACTCTCTTGCAAGTCCTCGGAGACTCCTTTGAGAAAAAGTGTACGTACTACATCTTCTCGAAGGTCATGATATTTTGATTTATGAAGAGTATAAATGAATCTTTTCAGATAGTCCTCTAGGCTCTCATCTTCAAGTTGTTGTATCTTGAATATATCATATCGAGAGTCTTTAGCTTTGCAGTATTCTTGATACTTTCGTAAAAATGAGGTTCTCATGTCATCCCAAGTCCTAATAGTGTATTCACCTAATCCCATGAACCATCGCAAGGTGGAATCTTTCAATGTAGTGGGGAAGATTTTTAGTTTGTGAGCGTCTTGTAGATAATTATAGCTCCTACAGAGAATATCAAACTCGAACAAGAATGTGTTTTCCAAAAAAAGTAGATAAATAAGAAGGAGGGATGTTTTTCATATTTACATCCAGTACAATATCTAGGATAGGAACCCCGAAGGTAGCCTCAGTTTGATTTTATCCTTCTCATTCATTATTTCTAACTTCGTTACGATCTTCGTTCTGTCCCGGTCCCTCCATATAGGATGGGTTTTTTATATAAATATACCTAGGAAGCTCCTTTCAAGGTGACAATGAAGCATCCCAACATTTTGTTTCGGGAGAGATCTTCCTCTGGTCAATTGTTTTCTTATTAAATCCTAGAGGGAGAGTAGTTTCTACTGTGGATGTCTCAATTTGTGAGATGACTGTATTTGTGGGGTTTCCAAAGAGGGATTTTACCTGCTTAGGATCAACAAGGTCAACAAAGTTTGGGCTCCCTACTAGTGAAAAGGTCATATCCTTTTGTTTCAGTAACTAGCGGAGAACTAGAGGTTATTTAATGGTTGATCTTTCTGAATTTCTTCTGAAATGAGGTCGTTAGGACCTCTAGCCAAGGTCCCTTCTCCTTCTATGGTTCTCTCGATGGGATCTCTTCTAGGTTTCTAAGCAGAATTACTCCCTTCAGGTGTTTTTCGATACCTTTCGGGTGAGTTAGTAGTTTGGGTGTTACGTCCCCTAGAATAGCTAGCAGAAATGTCGATAGCTTTTCCTACTTTAATAAATATGCCCTAAGGATCTCTAAGTACATTCATGAAAAGAAAACTAAATTAAAGAGAACTTATAATATTACTATCATTATTGTATTTGGGGGTGCCTGTTATAACAACTGTGCTAATTCTAAAACAAAAAAAAAGTACATGACAAATGTAGAAAATAACACACTTAAAAACAACAAGGGAACAAAAAGGATTTGGGGCACGCCACTATAGTGGATGTGTCTAGATGTTACACCATGAAAATTCTGTAGTGATGTCGTCTTTCCGTCTTACTGTTAACCCCTCCCTCTTGTTGTGTAAAGAAAAGGTAATTTATCTAGCTATCTAAACTTCATAAGTGAACCCTATTTATTCTACCTTATAAAGCAACTCCCCCGCAATGGTGCCAAAAATGTTGGGTGTTATATCAACTAGATTAATACACCTAATATTTAATTATCAACAGGGGTTGGTAAGCTTAGAGTTGATACAAAATATATCCAAAGGTAAAAATGATCCTAGGGTATCGTGGAGATATTTTAATAAACAAAAGATCGAAAGATCAAAACCAAGTCAAACTCCTAAAATTATCTAAATAATTGAACTGGGATGGAATATCAAATTATAAACATCTACTGAAAATAAATACATAAACAATGATACTTATAAATTCAAACACTAAATCATACATAAAAATAAATTATAACAACGAAACTGACAAATAACCAACTAAGTACTCTTTAAGCAGAAGGCTGGGGTAAAAGACAACTTATCTTATAAATAATAGAAAACTGAAAAAGCAAGTAAAAAACTTAATAAAGATAAAACTTTGAAAGAAGCAAGTAGAAAACTTAATAAAGATAATAAACATAAGCAACTAGAAAACTTAATAAAGATACTTAAATTCTATTTTTCAATACACACATAAAAAAAAGAATGATTCCTATGATTATAAATAACTTAACTTAAAAATAGTGCATCTAACCCTAAACTCTAAATGCAAAAAAATATGATCATGACATAAAACAACAGTAAAATAAAATCAGTATTTAATATTCGAAGAATAACACAACTTAAGAAAAATGACAAAACTTTAATCAATAACTTAGAACGACCAAACTTTAATCTAAATGCTTCAATAAAACTACTAACTACAAACATAATCCAAATTCTAACAAAACAAAACTAGAAATAATCTGAAAAATACATAAAAACAGTAAAAGCAGAACCAAGGGTTAAATAACAAACTGAACAGTAGGTCTGTAAAAAGTGACTAAATGACAGACTCGCCAGACAGTCCAAATGGTGGACCATACAGTAAAAATGATAAAAACTAAACTAAATGAACTAATTCTTCAGCTAAAGTTATGCAGTTCTAAACCTAATGTATAGATTTAATAAACACACTGATTTAACCAACAAATTAACTTCACACTAATACTCCAAACAAAAAGAAAATATTGCATTATAAACTAATTAATAAGCTAGAATTTAACTTGAATAAACTAGAAAATACCTTAAACAATTTCATGACAGAAAATGAATAAACAAAACTGAATTTAAATGAGAGAAAACTATTCTATATTAATAAGTTCATAACACGGAATGAATAAACAAGACTACATTGGAAATAAACTATTCTACGTAAACCAATTCATAACTAACCAAAACTAATTTCAAATGGAAATAAATGTTAAATTTTCATATGCTTAGCTAAGACATCAGTATTTCATTTCATATTCATAACAAAAGCATATAAACAGGATCACTGAAAGATAGACAAGCACAACCATACAAAAGGAACACAAGGATTTATCCTGGGAAAAACCCAGCAAAAGCTTCCTCAATATAGATGCCCCAAAAAGATAAAAGATAAAAGATAAAACCAGCAAGGAGATCAAAGCCTGATCCTCCTCCTTCTCCAGCTACATCTCTTCTCCACGAATGTGCTACACAAGTGAGAGTGTGTGCTCAAATGAGGAGAGCTACACCTCTATTTATATTCATCCGTTCACTTCAATTAACTCATCCGACATGTAGGCTCGAGTTAATCATGTAGGCTCAAGTTACACATGTAGGCTCAAGTAACCACACTGGGGTGCTAATGACCCACCTTTACAATTAGAGGGGACAACCACATGACTCTTATTAGTTATTCGGATTAGAACCATCGAGGTACAATATAATACAAGTGGTTCTCTCAGTAGGACCATTGGGAACCACAAAAGATACATATAGAATATTCTTCGAAGTTACAATATTTCAACACCCCCCCTTAACGAGAAGGGTATTCTACAACAACATCAACAACAACAATAGTAGGAGAGGAAATCATCAACATCATCAGGGTAACACATCTATAAAGCATTGGAAGCTTTTCAACATCATATAGTCTTCGTCTTCAATTTTCAACGACATCAAGTCTTTGATCAGCATTAGCATCTTTTGACCTTTTGATCAGCAACATCTTCAACACTTTGACCTTTCGATCAGTAGCACCTTGAGCAACATCTTTAGCAACATATTCAGCACTTTTATCTTTCGATCAGCAACATCATCTTCAGGAATTTGACCTTTTGATCAGCAACATCATCTTCAGCACTTTGACCTTTTGATCAGCAACATAATCTTTAGCACTTTGACCTTTCGATCAGCAACATCATCTTCAGCACTTTGAACTTTCGATCAGCAACATCATATTCAGCACTTTGACCTTTCGATCAGCAACATCATCTTCAGCACTTTGACCTTTTGATCAGCAACATCATCTTCAACAGTTTGACCTTTCAATCAGCAACATCTTCTTCAGCACTTTGGCCTTTCGATCAGCAACAACATCATCATCATACTCTGATCTTTCGATCAGAAACTCATGAAAACATCATCAAAACATCATTATTATCAACACATCAACATCATTAAAACATCAACATCATCATCATCAAAACATCAACATGATCCTTCCTTTTGGAATTACGGGATCAACATGTCTGTGGTACTCAGACGATCCTTCCTGTGGGAATTATGGGATTTAGGTCTTTACAGAGTTACTAATGATCCTTCCTTTCAGAATTACAGGATCAACACATCTGTGGAGCTCAGATGATCCTTCCTTTAAGAATTACGGGATCAAGTCTTTATGGAGCTACTAACGATCCTTCCTATCGAAATTACGGAATTTAGGTCTTTACAGAGTTACTAACGATCCTTCCTTTCGGAATTACGAGATCAACACATTTGTGGAACTCATACAATCCTTCCTATTGGAATTATGGGATCAACACATCTGTGGAACTCAGACAATACTTTCTGTTGGAATTATGGGATCATGTCTTTACGGAACTACCAACGATCCTTCCTTTCGGAATTATGGAATTTAGGTCTTTACGGAGTTACTAACGATCCTTCCTTTTAGAATTACGGGATCAACACATCTATGCAACTTAGAAAATCCTTCCTATTGGAATTACAGGATCAAGTCAATAATCCTTCCTTTCAGAATTACGGGATTTAGGTCTTTACGGAGTTACTAACGATCCTTCCTTTCGGAATTACGGGATAAACACACTTGTGGAAATCAGACAATCCTTCCTATTGGAATTACGGGATCAAAACACGTTCTCGAGTACCAAATTCACCATATCTATTCTGAACCGAGGTTCAAGGATGATACAATCCTATCACCTTCTCGATGACCAAAGTTCATCGGATCCATTCTAAACCAAAGTTCAAGGATGATACAATCCTGCCACATTCATGGAGACCAAGATCTTCGGATACATTTTGAACCAAGGTTCAGGGATGATGCAATCCTACCACTTTCACGAGGGCCAAGACCTCCGGATACATTTTGAACCGAGGTTCAGGGATGATGCAATTTCCACTTTCACAAGGGCCGAGACCTCCGGATACATTTTGAACCGAGGTTCAGGGATGATGCAATCCACCACTTTCACGGGGGCCGAGACCTCGAGATACATTTTTGAACTGAAGTTCAGGGATGATGCAATCCCACCACATTCACAAAGATCGAAGTCACTGGATCTATTTTGAATAGATGTCCCAGGATGATACAATCCCTCTTCATTCTCGAGGACTGAGGTAACCGGATCACTTTTAGATAGATGTCCCGGGATGATACAACCCCTCTTCATTCTCGAGGACTGAGGTCACTGGATCACTTTAGGGTAGATGCCCAGGGATGATACAATCCCACCACATTCTCGAGGACCGAAGTCATCGGATCACTTTAGGGCAAGTGCCTAGGGATGATACAATCCCACTGCAACATCACTACTCCCCCTTTCGAGGAAGGTCTTTTCGAACAACACCAAGCTTGTATCAAAAGTGTTCAAACTTTACTCGAGACAGAGGCTTCATCAGTACATCATCATCCAAACCATCATCATCTACATCTTCAGTATGTAAATACTAAACTATCACCATCTGTATCTCCAGTATGTGAATACTAAAAGCATCATCATCTATATCTTCAGTTTAGAAATACTGAAACATCATCATATGCATCTTATCTCGTATGTAGAAATACTGGATTTCTATGTGTTACGACGGAACACGGGGTTCTCTATCATCACAACTCTGGTTATCATATAGAATCATTGTAGTATCCATTTTCAGGTCAAAGAGACCTGATATCAACTTTCAAAGCCATATGAATTCACAACTTAGCAGATAAATCTGATATGCATTCTACTTCAGCCGTGCTAAGAGAAACACTGGACTGTTTCCTGCTAAACCATGAACTCATAGAAGACCCAAAAGCATCTACCTGATGTGCTTTTTTTGTTTGAGATACTTCCAGCCCAATCTGCATCTGTGTAGCCATACAATCTATACTCATGGCTACCATCATAGTATAACCCAAAGTCTATAGTCCCTTTTAGATATCTCATCACATGTTTTGCAGCTACTAGGTGAACCCGTCTTGGTTGAACAAGATATTGACTTAAGGTGTTCACAGCAAAAAAAATGTCTCGTCTGGAATTTTTTAAGTACATCAATGACCCAATGATCTGTTTGTAATGAGTCACATCCACTAACTCTGATGAGTCATCATCTAACAACTTCAAGTTGGAGTCCATGGGTGTGTCCATGACTTTGCATTCCAACATATTGAAAATCTTTAGTATCTCTACCACATACTTTCCCTGGTTGAGAAATATTCCTTCTGAACTTTTCCATACTTCCAGACCTAGGAATAATGCATTAACCCAAGGTCTTTCATCTCAAATTATTCTGCTAGTTTCTTCTTGCTTTCCATAATATGTTTCTCATTCCTTGTCAAGAATAAGTCATCCACATATAATAACAAGATGACAGGTTCATCTTCTACAACCTTGTAGTAAAGGTTGGGATCGACTTTACTCTTATAAAATCCCATGCTCATCGGGAAACTATCTATTCTTCCATACCAATATTTGGGATCTTGCTTCAGGCCATAGAGGGCCTTCTTCAACTTGCATACTTGATTCCATCTATATTCAACTTCAAATCCTCATGACTATTCGATGTAAAACTCTTTCTCAATCATACCATTGAGGAAGGCTTGTCTTTACTTCATCATGGAAGAAACTACCATGATAGCTCTAAAGGAAGTGTACCTTATTTCCCAGAGTAAGTGTCTCTTCAGAATTAATTCCCTCTTTCTAATAGAAACCTCTAGCCACAAGTCTTTCGTTACTTCTATCAGCAACATATTTTATCTTGCAAATCGATTTGGAAGATACCACATTCTTGCTTTCTGGTTTGAGTACTATATCCCAAACATCATTCTAGTATTCTTTCATCATAACATCTTCCATGAGTTCATCTTGTCAGGTCATAAACATATCCTAGTCTTCTACATTCAACTTTGAAGGTCTGGGAACCCACTTTAGTCTTGGTAAAGTCTCGATCCATCAAGAAGTTGTCCATCATGTCGTGTCGTGTCGAACTTAGATATCTTTTGTATTCACTCCCCTTGAAGTGGAGTATTATCTTCCTTCTTCATTCTGTACATGTGATTCTATGCTTGATATATACTGGCCAATAGAGTATGTCATGTCATAGTCTATTCTTTCTAAGGAAAATCATGATTCTTGCTTTGTACACTTGTTCTTGCAGATCCATATGGAAGATACTACGTACTTCCCTTTATGTCTCGAAATCATATCGTATACATAATTCCCCATAATCAACTGTTATTCTTTGATCATAGCTTCTTTCATAGCATTATTTTCTTCATCTTGAGTTATCTCTCATACCCATGGTGGTTTTCATCCTTCAAGGTGGATCTACCACTCTCTGAAACTCTTTCTTTCGTCATGGTGTCTCTGACCTTGGGAGCTTCAGATTCATGTTTATTGAATTGTCATCACTTGTTCTTCGGAACAAGTCTCATCCTTCTTTTCTTTTAGGAGGTTGTACAGGACCTTTCCTACAATTCAAATGCACTAGTTGCATGGTTAGAACTACATATGCATAATGACAAATTCTTATGCATCATGCAACTATTTAGCCAATACAACATTCATCCATATCTCAGAGAAACTTTCTATATGTCGTCCATCTCTACCATGACATCATTGAGATTGTGCACTAATCCAATATGTCAGCAAATAGGTTTCATTCTAGATAAGTAACAATGGATATTTGTATAGACCCATGAGCTACTTACCCATCACATGCATGCAAACAACACATCAACTGAATATAATCAAATGCATAACAAAACAATATCATTAAATGACAATTGAATACTTATCTTTTGTTTGTTTCGTGGGTAGACTCCTTCTTGATCAATCTGCTTCATCATCTTCTTCATCCATGAAATCATCATTTCTTATCCAAATTATAAGATGGATAAGAGGTTCATCAAGAATTGAGTACTTCATATTCCTCATCGCTGGAGGGATCTTCTTTGAATGGTGAGAGCTTGATCTTCAATTTGCTCCCATCTTTCTTCTTCTCTTCTTATGAGACGAGCTTCTTCTTCTTCCCAGAGTCAACTGAAAGTAATCACTTCCTTTTGGCACACATTCCTCACATGAATGAATCCCATGATCATGGGAGGCCATTCAACGTGGCTATCACCACTTCTGCATTCTCTTCTTCTTCTTATACCGCTTCAAGATGTTATGCATTCTGGATCTTCACATTCTTCAACTATTTTCTCAAATCCATCTTCTGAACTATGTTCTTATCTTCAAATAGCTTGATCAAGGAATCAAACATCTTCGGTGTCTTTAGGGAAGAGACTTATTGTACAAGTTGATTCGTGATTGAATCAACAATGATCTTCTTGGCCTTGATCAACTTCTTCTTGTGTAAGGTTTTGAGGCTCATCTCCCTCTAGAACTGGAACCTCTCTACTCATGTAGGTGTACAATTCATTTTCTTCAGAGAGATCAAATACTTCCATGCTTGGAAATTTTTAACTTCACCAAGCTTATCATCAAGCTGATGTGATAGATCACTTTGAAATGAGAACCTCAAATGCAAATAGCAAAATATTAGATCTTACCGATTTGAGGTGTCCGTCCTGCTTCCGGAGCTGGCTGATCTAGGGTTTGTCAGAGAAACCCTAATTTTCAAAACTTGGAATCTTTCAGATATGATTGTATATAAAGATATATATCTTCAAATGGAGCTGTCCAATGTACTCCTTTTTCTGAAAAAAGTGGAGGGAAGCTCCCGGAACAGGAAGCCCTAGTTTTCCAATTTCTTCAGCAGAAATGCCTGTTACTGTTTCTGCGATATATCCGAAATTACTACTCCTCTGTGTCTGAAATTTCTCACTGAGGTAACCTAGCATGTCCTTGATACAACACCGTATTTTTCATCATAATTTTCTTCACCAATTTGTATTTATTATCATTTTCCCAAGGTTACCTGTTACAGGACTGTTCAGAATAGTGAATTCATATGGCATTCCACGTGTCACTGGTTCATCTTCAGGTTCTAAAATTCAGACCACAGAAATTACATCCCATTTTTTTTCTGGAACACATTCAGGAATTCCATTTGGACCTCTATATCCCATGCTACAGCAATTATCCCCAGGTGTCCTGTTTAGGGATGAATTCTGGAAGAGGCTAGAACCCTAACGTGGAGGGATCATATCTCCCAGAATATAACAAATCTGAGGCTGAATTTTGGATACAGTGTAAATAAATATTTTACATTTGTCCTCTACAATTTTCAACTCTTGATCCTTTTCCAATCTTAGGATATAGTGAATGTACCAAAACTTAGCAGTTTTAGTATTTAGGGTTTTTTTCCAGATCGGGGTCAAACTAGGGTTTGAATTTTCCGGAGTTTCACCCAACCAAATTTATTGATACAGGTCTCTAAACTTAAATTTTTATGAGGAGAATAATCCTATTCTGGGCTCGCTCAAAAATTCCTCTTCTATAGAAATCCCTAATTTTCCGCACCAAAACTGAAAATGCTCGGAATCGAATTCCTCTTCGACAGAAAGATGCGCCCTTCAATGGAGAGTTGGTCTAGCCTTATTTTGTTGATCGATTGTGGATAGAGACCCAAAAAACAATAAGCCCTAGATTCTATAGCTACACAATGTCTTCTTTCAGGGTGGTTCTGATACCATGTTAAATTTTCATATGCTTAGCTAAGACATCAGTATTTCATTTCATATTCATAACAAAAGCATATAAACAGGATCATTGAAATATAGACAAGCACAACCATACAAAAGGAACACAAGGATTTATCCTAGGAAAACCCTAAAGGGAAAAACCCAGCAAAATATTCCTCAATATAGATGCCCCAAAAATATAAAAGATAAAAGATAAAACCAGCAAGGAGATCAAAGCCTGATCCTCCTCCTTCTCCAGCTACTTCTCTTCTCCACTAATGGGATACACAAGTGAGAGTGTGTGCTCAAATGAGGAAAGCTACACCTCTATTTATATTCATCCGTTCACTTCAATTAACTCATCCGACATGTGGGCTCAAGTTAATCATGTAGGCTCGAGTTACACATGTAGGCTCAAGTAACCACACTGGGGTGCTAATGACCCAGCTTTACAATTAGAGGGGACAACCTCATGACTCTTATTAGTTCTTTCGATTAGAAGCATAGGGGTATAAGATGATACAAGTGGTTCTCCCGGTAGGACCATCGGGGACCACAAAAGATACATATAGAATATTCTTCGAAGTTACAATATTTCAACAATAAACTATTCTACTTATCTGAAACTAATAAACTGAAAATAATACAGGAATGAAATGACTAACTAGAAGCAACTAAATACAAAAAGAGTGAAAGGAAATGACTGAAAACAAAAGACTGAAAGAAAATAACTGAAAGCAAAACTATGCACGCATCTACTTATTTAATTACTGAAATGAAACTAAACTAATGAAATAGAAGAAATAAAATAGCATTTGCTTGTAAAACTACTGAAAATAAATTAAGTTAAATACAATGCAAGAAACAAAATAACATCTAATAAAAAGAATTGGAAATTAAATTAAATTAACTACAACAGAAAAGAAAGAACTAAATTAAAACTAAGCTAATGAACCTTTGGTTGATGAGGGGCCCTCCCAACAAGTAGGGGAGAAGTCTGCTAACTCCTACTCAAAAACAATCTTCAGCAGCAATGCATACAACTCTTTATTCATATTCAAAAACAAAATTATAGTGCTTAACAACTATGACTAACTCTGGCTCTAACTAAATCCTGACTAACTTTTTCTTCAATCAGAGACTGATATATTTATAGTTTTACATAAGAGATGAGCAATTCAACCCTAAAGGTCAATTGATCTCTAATTTTAGGAAATCTTTAAAGCACATTATTGATTTACAACCAATGCATGGTATGTCTCTTCATTCAGTGTGATCATAGCATAATGTGACAAGTCTACTCCATCTTTTAAGTGGAAAGGTTTCTACAATGCGGGCAGGTCCTCTTCAGTGTGGCGTGAATCCCTTCCTAAGTGTGGATAATGGATTGGTGTTGAGCGTGGGTTTGTACACAACAACAGGTTCTAGAACGTAAGTCCCTTATCAGCACAAGCGTGCATGTTGTGGAGAGCAGGGGAGGCAACATAGTCTATTTTTTGGAACGTGGGTCATTCTATCCCTTAAACGCACATACTTGTGATAATTTAAGATTAAATCAGAGGAAACCATGAGTAAACAACAAATGTCCACCTCTTTGAATGCATGGATGATGAGCAACTGGGTGGTGAACCTTCCAGAATATGAATTAAATGCATCAGTCCAGCACAGAGATAGTTGGTGTGAAGGCTAGCTAAGGAGATTTACAACTATTTTATGTTTAAATGATCAAAACCAATTATGGATAGTGCGCAGGCTGATGAGTGAGCTGAACGGTGGGATAAACATAATACTAAATTGTAAACTAGATGTGTAGTGCATCAATCTATTGCACACATGGAAAATGATCATAAAATCTCACGCAACGGCTGGATGACGAGCTGAACGCCAAGCTGGATTGTGAGCTGGAAGCGAGACTAGATTGTGAGCTAAATGGGTTATGCGAAAGGAAGGCTGAATGCGTTTTGGTGTTAATTTTCCCAAACGAACTTTAAAATCTACAAACGAATATACATATTAGATAATACATAAAAAATGATTTGAATAATATGAATTTGAGTTAATAAAATCATAAAAATGATATTAATAACCAAAGTGGAAATAACATCAAATTTGTTCTTACCTTGCACTAAAATAATGATCTGCATAACATAAAATATAATGAAGGTAATAAAATATGTGTTTAAATGTGTTATTTAATCACCAAAAATGATAACAAAATGAGGCTCAATAATGGGTGTGAGTTTCAACGAGACTGTGAGGGAAGCTTAGGAAGAGAGTGGTTGTACAAGGGGAGGAGCAAGGTTCTAAGTAGAGAAGAGGCAGAGGACAGGGGAAGGTCCTGCTACGATTGGAATGAAATACCCTGAAGGACAACCACACAGGATGAATAGGCCATATAGTGATGAAGAGGATGAGCATACCCAGGCTATTCCCAGGGTAGAAGCAAGCTCAAAACCCAGTAGCAATGTGTCCACACCTCCGCACACTACTCCACCATCAGGAAAATATACGCAATCTACATGGACATGTCCGACATGCCAAGAAGCATCCAGTAGTAAAGCAACATCTATAGTAATAAGGTCTAGGATGGAGGGATACGATATGAAGCTACCTCCGTTCCATGGAAATGACACTAATGACCCAGAACAATATTGGTTCTTATGTGAGGCAGTCTGGACTTCCAAACAGGCTACAGACGATGATGTAAAGAAAAGCCAATTAGTGACCACTCTTCAATTTAATGCACTCGATTGGTATATGAGATTCATACAAATCCCACAAGGGACCACGGTGAATAATTTGGATGAGATTCAGAAGGGACTACTGGAAGAATTCAAAAACCAAAATCTGAAGCACAATACATTACAGAGCTGAAGGAAATCAAACAATTCCTTAATGAGATAGTTTGGGACTTTGATCAGAGGTTTAAGACACTGATGGCATGGGTTGTCTTCGAGATGAGTGATTTTCAACACAAACAATGGTTCATTGCGGCACTGGTGCCTCATATCCAACATCCATTGATGCAACAAAAGATCACGACACAGATCAAGGCTCTGGAAATTGTAATGAAGCTGGAGGCTTCAGCTATTGGAGAAACTGCTATCGACATGAATCAAATCCAAGCGTAGCTAGAGAACCTAATGCTCCAATTCTAGACTATCAAGAAATAAAAATATGAACATGATGACCTGTGGTGCACGCAGTGGCACATGGATGGACACACCAAAGAGAATTGTCTTACCTCCCAGAATTATCTACTCTCAGGAGCACCGAACTTGTTGAGTTATGGTCGGGTGCCATGGTTTCGTATATGTTAAGTATATGGGCATCGACATGAACACTATACCTACATGAAAAAAATGGTTATGATTCCATCAAGTTTATATTGCACCTTTTGTCGCTCAGTGGGCCACAAGGATAAGGACTGTCAAGATTATGGCCTGCTTCAAGAGTGAACATATGATTCGTATTTCATGAAAGGTGAATATCCTCAAATGGTGCATTAGACACAACCATAGGTGATACAACTACCACCTCAAGTCCAGTATACACTACCACCATAGATGTAGTTTATTCCATCACAACCGCATACGCAGGTTGCACCACAATTGTAGTTTGTGCCGCGACCATAGTACACCCAAATCTCAATGGCTCCACCACAATAGTAGTATGTCCAAGAAGCACATTATGTTCAGTAGTAGATGAATCCCCCACAGCAGCAAATGGCCCAACCCTAGTATCGGCAGCAAGTATCTCAACCACAATATCAGTAGCAAGGAGGATTCGGTGGAGGATTCAGGGGAAGAGGAGGTTTCGGCCGAGGAGGAGGACAAGGTCATGATTCAATCCAGTGTTACAACTGTGGGACATTTGGGAATTATCAAAGGGATTGTCCACATCTACAGTGTGTATATTGCATAGCAAGCGATCATACTATTGATAATTTCCCTCAGTTAATTGCGAAATGGTAGGCCATAAATGTTCCTCTATTGCAGAACCAGAACTAGTTCTAAACCCAGAATCAGATATAGAACCAGTAGCAACTGCAGAGTTAGGTTCAGCCCCAAATTCCAATACATAATCATAATATAAATCATCCCAGGAATCCACTGGTGAACCAGAATCCACCTCCGAATCATCCTCCGCCATAGAACCAAAATCAAAGGTCGACTGTTGCAACCACTCTAGCATATCCACGAAGAGAGGATGTTGATGTTGGGATTGTCACTTGAGGAGGCATGATGATTGGAGATGATCGACCATGAATACAAGTGCAACTGACTAGGAATAAGAAATAACAGTTCAATATCACGACTGAGAGAGATACATTTTTTGAGGCCCGTGAGGAGCTTGGAAGAAATCTAGGTAAGACACCTATTTTTGGCATGCCTCCTACTTTTGATTCTTCGTGAGATGTTGGACCATTGCAGCAGTATGGTACCTTACAATAGTTCTTTGAAAGTTGTTTATCCCTAGCAAGATATCCCAATGCTATGGTTGAGATCGAGTAGTTGTTACACCATCCAGATAGAGAGTTGTAGGACTATGTAGTAAATTCTTTACAGAATAAAAAGACGGGCAAGGAAATGTGAATGAACATCCAGATTGGGGACTACAAACCTGATTGAGTTATTCTAGATATTACATCAGATGTGAATATCCTAACGAAACAGACATGGCAGAATATGGGGGAGCCAAAACTTGGTTGGTACCCAATGCAGTTGAGATTGGCTAATTAGGCCAAAGTCCAACCAATCGGTCGTGTGTCGAATTTGGTCATAAATGTCGAAGGTATGAGTATTCATGTTGATTTTGATGTAATCGAAGTCATCAATGGCAGGATCTCCTCTCTCGCATTTCTAGGGATTGGATGGGCCAATGACAACATGGCCATGATAAATTTTTAAGAAGCGGTTGATGACATTTGAGAACTAGGATATCTGAGTCATCGCACCTATGGGTCTTAATGAAGGAAGGAGGTATATTGAACCTATAAAAGATGAAGTTTTTGTTGATGTAATTGTAACTTTGAAATGTATTCACTTGTATTTCTTATGTATTGTAACCTGATGTTTATTAAAGGATGTATTTGTAATGTACTTAAGTCATGCCATGCCCTGATGTTCCTATCGGGAGTTTCTATAATGTAAACAAGTCATGTCAAGCAAATATGGGTAACCCTCCTATTCACTAAGGGTTAAAGTCCTCGCAGTTCCGGGGCACAGGGGTTATTAGACTCACCTAGTGAAATCGACCCTAGTTCAGTTTAGTCAAGTCAATAATTAGTATAAATAGAGAGCTAGCCTCTCTATTTATCACACACTCACTCACACTCAGTTGTAGCACATAGCTGAGGAAGAATAAGACACTGGGGAAAGGAAGAAAGAGGTTACTACTATCGGGAGATCATCTTACTGTTTTGGGTTTCACTTTTGGTGCTAATTATATCTCTGAGAAAGTTGTGGGGTTTTATCCATTTATGGTTTCCCCGAGGAAAAATATTGTGTTCATTATCTCTTGTGTTTGATTGATGTGCTTGTTGTTCTCTCAGTTAAAGATCCTAATGTTATGCTAGCTTAATGTTAAAAATCTAACATGGTATCAGAGCTAACCTGAGAAGAAGACACTGTGCAGCTGCGGGAACTAGGGATTCCTACTTTATGGATATCTCTCCACATATTTTCAGCAAAAGAAGGGCAGAATAACTCTCCTCCCTAGGGCGCATCTTTCTATCAAAGTAGAATCCAATTCTGAGGTTTTTCAGTTTTGGATCCGACACTGCTGCCAAAAATTAGGGCTTTTCACAGAAGTGGAATTTTTAAGTGAGCCCGGGTTTGGATTTATCTCCTTCCCAAAATCGAAGTTAGGGATCAAATTCAAAGTATTTGGTTGGACATAACTCCAGAAAAGTAAAACCCTAATCTTCTCCTGAATGAGCACTGTAGGATTTCAGCTCCAAATCTAGATCCGACATCTTGACCTGGTAAGATATAAATATTTTGTATTTCCATTTGAGGTTCTTAGTTAAGATGTCTCATCATACCAATCTTGATGAAAATATTGAAGGATTTGATAAATTCCGAGCTTGGAAGTATAGGATCTCCTTGGTCCTGGAAGAAAATGAGTTGGACTCCTATATCAGTGAGGAGGTTCCAGTTCCAAAGGGAGATGAGGCCTAGGCCTTACATAAGAAGAAGTTGGTTATGGAAAAGAGGATCATTGCTCATTCTATCAAGTATCACCTCATACCACAGGTGTCCTCCCTCAAGACACCTAAATCCATGTTTGATTCCCTAACCAAACTGTTTGAAGGGAAGAACATCAATCGAAACATGACTCTAAGGAACCATTTGAAGAATGTAAAGATCCAGAATGAGGAGACCATCAAGTCATACTTCAGAAGTGTCTCCTAGATGAAAGAACAACTTGAAGTAGTAGATGAAGAAGTGGAGAATGTATAAATTGTGATGAAAACCTTGAATGGTCTCCCTAGGTCATGGGATTCTTTCATCCAAGGAATCTGTGCTAGTAAGAAGTTAGTCAAGTTTAGTAGACTGTGGGAAGAATGTTCACAAGAAGAAGCTCAAATAGAAGCTCAAGAAGAAAAGATGGGAAGTGAAGATCAAGCTCTCATAGTACACTCTAGGAAAGGAGGAAGGGAAAATCATCATCACCAAGGTAAGCATTCTCATCATAAAACAATCCTGTAAGAAGGGATCCATTCAAAATCATATGTTATACATGCGACGAAATAGGACACTTTGCTAGAAATTGTCCCATGAATAAGAATGGACACAAGAAGAAGAAGAACTCCAAAAGAATACATCATGCTCACACTGCTAAGGATGATGATCCTCCCAGGAAGAGAGTAAAACAAGAAAGTGAAGAAGAATATGGTATGATCTCCGTTCTCACGAGAACTGTCACTCATGGAAGCAAATATTGTCTTATTGAAAGTGGGGCTTCCAAACACATGACATGTTTCAAGGAATCCTTTGAGAAACTATCCGAACATAATTCACCCCATAAGGTGAAACTTAGGGATGACTACCAATATCCCATAAAAGGTAGTGGTGAATCCTCCTACAAGCTAGACTCTGGAAAGTCTATGAAAATGAAGGATGTCTTGTTTGTACCAGGACTAAAGAAGAATATTCTATCCATATTGGCACTGGATGCAAAAGGCATGAGGGTTGCATTTGTAAATGGCCAAGTCCTCATGTGGTCAAGAGGAAAGACTATTAACAATGCAATAGTAATTGGAGAACAAGAAGGAGGATTATACAAATTGAAGGGCCATCTAGAACAAGATTTGGTCCATGACACAGTAAAGTGAAATGAACTTTTCCACAGAAGGCTTGCACATGTGCATTACAGAGCACTACCACTTGCAAGAAAAGCTATTGAAGGTCTTCCAGAAATTCAAGAAAAACATGAAGGGGCATGCAAAGGATGTGTGAAAGGAAAGAATACAAAGAAGACATTTCCAAGTAGCGATAGAAAGGAAAAAGGAATCTTGGAAATCATCCACTCCGATGTATGCGGACCAATGTCATCAAGTTCACTAAGCAGGTATGTATACTATGTTTCTTTCATTGATGAGTTTTCTAGGAAGACATGGATTTACTTCATGAAGAACAAAGATGAAGTTTTCAGCAAGTTCAAGGAATTCAAAGCCTTGATGGAGAACCACATAGAAAAGAAGATCAAGACCTTTCGATCAGATAATGGCAGAGAATTTACATCGAATGAATTCAAAGAATTATGCAAAGAATCAGGAATTAAGAGGGAGTTATCCACTCCTTATAATCCATAACAGAATGGGGTTGTAGAGAGGAAGAATAGAACTATCATGGAAGCTACAATAGAAATGCTTCATGATTAGGATCTTCCCATGCATCTATCGGAAGAAGCTACTAGAACAATGATGTATGTATAGAATCGTACTCCACATAGAGTACTCAAGAACAAGACACCTAAAGAAGTATTTTCCAGCAAGAAACTAGAAGTCAGCCATCTCAGGATATTCGGATGTCCAGTGTACATACACATTCCAAAAGAGAATAGAACAAAACTAAATCCTTCAGGAAATAAGGGTATATTTGTGGGATACTCTGAAAGATTGAAGGCTTATAGAATATACTTATCGGGATTCAATAAGATCGACATTAGTAGGGATGTAACATTTGAGGAAGACACAACTTACAATAAATACAGAAAGAGACCTGTTGAAGAACTTGAAGAAGTAGAAGCACCCATAATTCATGATACAACCATGAATGGGGAAACTCAAGAAGAAGATCAAGAATTTGAAGAACCACAAAGACTTGTAAATCCACCTCAAGAGAATAATCCTCACAAGAGGAAACCTACTTGGCTACAAGAATTTATCCAAGGTGTAGAAAGATATGGGGCTCCATAAGAGAATCACAGAGAAAGAAAGAGAACCAGATCCTGCTCCGAATATGTAGCTTTACTATGTGACTTTATCAATGAAGAACCTTCCAATTATCAAGAAGTGACAGAACGGAAAGAATGGAAGGATGCTATGATCAAAGAGTATCAATCAATCATGAAGAACAATGTTTGGGATGTTGTCCCAAAACCAGAAGGGAAGTCAATTGTAACTTCCAAATGGATTTACAAGATCAAGCATGTTGTAGATGGTAGCATAGATAAATATAAGGCAATATTTGTGGCTCATGGTTTCTCACAGGAAGAAGCAATAGACTATGAAGAAACCTTTGCACCTGTAGCCAGATACACTTCCATAATATCAGTACTTGCTCTGGCTATAGTGATGAAATGGAAGATACACCAATTGGATGTCAAGACTGCTTTCTTGAGTGGTGTAGTGGAAAAGGAAGTGTATGTAGAACAACCACTTGGTTTTGAGACACATGACAGGGAGTCTTGTGTGTGCAGATTGAAGAAATCCTTGTATAGTTTGAAACAGGCACCCAGGACATGCTACGGTAGAACTGACAGATTTCTATCCAGTTTGGGATTTACCAAGAGTAAAGCATATTCGAACCTTTACTACAAGGTTGAATATGGAAACCCAGTGATGCTCCTATTGTATGTAGATGATCTGTTTGTAACATGTATGGATGGGTTGATTTTTGATACAAAGAGAAATCTTGTTACCGAGTTCGAAATGAAGGACTTGGGTATGATGCATTATTTTCTAGTCATGGAGGTGTGGTAGAATGCGGATGGAATCTCCTTCAGACAAGGGAAGTATGCACTAGAGATCCTGAAGAGGTTTGGGATGATGGACTGCAAGGCCATGACCACACCTATGGCATCAAACCTGAATCTATTGAGTGATGCTTCATCAAATATGATTGATGCTACGATGTATCGTCAGATGATTGGGTCCTTGATGTATCTAATGAACATGAGACCAGACATTTGCTTTGCTGTGAACACCTTGAGCCAGTTCTTGAGAGATCTGAGACATGTTCAATTGATTGTTGCAAATCATATTATGAGGTACCTGAGGGGTACAATTGATTATGGGTTCAAGTATGAGGTGAATCAGAAGATTAACCTGGAGGGTTATGTTGATTCAGATTAGGAAGGCAATGCCATCGATAGGAAGAGAACTTCAGGGTGTTTCTTCAGTATGGTATCAAGTGAAATCTCTTGGTTTAGAAGGAGGCAATCTTGTGTGGCACTGAGTATAGATAAAGCAGAGCATGTCACAGCTTGTTCAGCTAGTTGTGAGGTAGTATGGTTGTGGAAGCTACTGTCTGATTTATTTGATCTCCAAATGGATGCTACTTGTATACATTGTGATAACCAGATTTGCATGAAGTTGTCAGAGAATCAAGTGTTCCATGACAAGTCAAAGCATATCAAGATCAAGTATTACTATATCAGGGATATGGTGCAGAGGGGAGCAGTGAAGCTCCAGTATCTTGCGACAAACGAACAGATAGCTGATGTGTTGACGAAGACATTGGATAGGGTGAATTTTGAGTAATTCACAGAGAATCTTGGTGTTCTCTAGATCGAGGTTCCCTCCAAGGGGAAATGATGAGACCCAGATCCATTCTGAGGATTGGTTCCTTCCATGGTTAGATGTAAGGGCTCATCCATCCTATGAAGGTGAGAGGATTGGTTCCTTCCATGTCATATGTGAGTGCTGATCCATTCTGATGTGACTGTAGGATTGGTTCCTACATGATCAGAAGTAAGCACTGAATGCCATTCTTGGAATGGAGGCACCTGATCAGTTACCAGGAAAGCTTAGTCTGGGACTAAGGGCCATTCTGATGTGACTGTAGGATTGGTTCCTACATGATAAAATGTGAGTGCAGAGCCCTTTCAGCATGAAGGATTGGTTCCTTGCATGGAAGAATATAAGTGCTGAGCCTTTCTAACATTAGTTGTCAGATGTAAGTGCAGAGCCTTTCGGAATGGAGGATTTGTTCCTCGAATGGCCGAATGTAAGTGTTGAGCCTTTCCGAGATTTGTTGACGGATGTGAGTGCTGGGCCTTTCTGACAGGGTTGTGGGAGGTGTTCCCACATGGTCAAATGTGAGTGTTGGGCATGCCTTTATGATATGATTATAGGATTAGTTCCTACATGATCAGATATAAGTGCTGGGCGGGCCATTCTAACTTAGGGTCAAATATAAGTCCTGGAAGAAGACCTACATGGAGGCTAGGCCTACAACCAGCATGAAAAAGGGCTGGCTCTATAGAACTTCTTGTGATGAGAAGAATCATGAGATAACACCCATGATGATCCAGTGATGATGATCTAGTATAGATGATCCAGATCCAGTGATGATGCTCCAGAGATGATCCAGATCGAGTGATGATCCAGATCCAAATGAAGATGACTTGAAGAAAGAGATGACTTGAAGATGAATATGACAAGGACTCAATGGTGATCCAGATGATACAGAGAAGAAGACTTGTGCTGATAAATTGTGTCGAGAGAATACCTTCCTAGTTAAGAGGGAGTGTTGATGTAATTGTAACTTCAGNCTGGATGTTTATTCTGGGATGTATTTGTAATGTACTTGAGTCATGTCATGCTTCGATGTTCCTATCGGGAGTTTCTATAATGAAAAAAAGTCATGTCAAGTCAAGGTGAGAAACCCTCCTATTGTCTAAGGGTTAAATTCCCTGCAGTTCCATGGCACTGGGGTTATTAGACTCACCTAGTGAAGTCAGCCCTAGTTCGGTTTAGTCAAGTCAAAAATTAGTATAAATAGAGAGCTAACCTCTCTATTTATCACACACTCACTCACACTCAGTTGTAGCGCATAGCTGAGGAAGAGGAAGACACTGGGGCAAGGAAGAAAGAGGTTACTGTTGTTGGGAGATCATCTTACTATTTTGGGTTTCACTTTTAGTGCTGATTCTATATTTGAGGAAGTTGCAGGGTTTCTCCATTTATGGTTTCCCCGAGGAAAAACACCGTGTTCATTGTCTGTTGTGTTTGATTGGTGTGCTTGTTGTTCTCTCAGTTAAATATCCTAATGTTATTCTAGATTAATGTTAAAAATATAACATTTTTTAGAGGATGGGATCACGTTTACAATATTTATGAAGACTATATCCATTCTACTGCCAATGGAGAATTGGGCTGGCACAGTGCTACCTCTGGCTCCTCTAATTTTGACGATGCGCTAGAAAATTTGCAAAACCAGATTTATGAAGTCTCGCTTAGAAAATGTGGGATGATCACGTAGTCGCTACGCCATGTCACGACTGAGATCATTGATTTTCCAATATATGAAGGACTACCGGAACTACTTGGGTTCCTCAAGGAGTTTGAAGAAAAGGTATCTGACCCTTAGTGCTTGTTGGAATCAGTGGAAGCATTAAAGGCTAATCCAACATGTTGGTGGGTAGTTCATAAGGAGACCATTCATGAATGGACCCAATGTCGACGATTGATGACCATGAGCTTCAGAGATATGGAGGTATATCACACTGGGAGATATGACGGATATAATAACCCTTGTATTCATCTGAGGGAATTCCAGACTATGTGGGCATCATGACCGAAGGATCAGTGGGTCCATGCCTTTATTCACACATCAGATGAAATGCCAAGGTTTTGGTATGTATCAACAGAACTATGCAAAGAAATAACAACTTGGGAGGAGATGACTAATTTCTTTACGCATACCTTTGGATTTACAAATTCCAATGTCGACGCTAACAATGCATTATAGAACATTCAATATGTAGTCTTGAAATTCGTCCTAGTGGCATATCCTATGGACCCACATGTGCACTGCCACATAAAATCAATGATGGAATGTTACAACATCTTTGGAGAGTCGGAGGATGATGATGAGTTGCACAATATTAATATTTGAGAGACTGAAGGAAGTCAGGATGTCATAGCACTGGATGTGCTGATGGATCCCATGTCTCAACCATTGAAGATCAAGAAAGTTAACATTCGGATGGAAGAGAATCCAAAATTTGTAAATATTGGGGACTACTGGGATGAGGAGACCATGGAAAAAATCACAGATCTATTGCATGATTTTTAAGGTTTGTTCCGGACAAAATTATTAGAAATGAAGGGGATACTGGGTGACCTAGGGGAAATGAAAATCCCATTAAAACCAGATGCAAAACCAGTGCGACAGAGGCCATATAGCTTGAATCCACGATATAAAGAATAGGTCAAGGATGAACTTGAATGGATGATAGATGTAGGGATTATTGAGCCTCTTGATGAATCAGAATGGATAAGCCCTATGGTAGTCCAAGACAAGAAAACTAGTGAAATACGAATTTGTGTCGATTTAAGAATGTTGAATGATTCTTGCATGCATGAACCCTTTCCGACACTGTTCACAGATGAGATTCTTAAGGGAGTAGGCGGTCAAGAAATGTATTCTTTTACAAATGGATTTTCTGGTTATCACCAGATCAGAATTGCAAAGGAGGACCGCCATAAAACCACATTTGTCATTGAATGGGGTTTCTTTCAATACATAGTGATTCCCTTTGGGTTGAAGAATGGACCTGTGGTATTCTCTCAGGTTGTTGTCGTTACATTTAAATATTTTATTCATAAATTTCTACAAGTATATATGGATTATTGGACAGTCTATTGGATGATTAAGGATCACTTGGAAAACCTGCATTTGATGCTGGAAAGGTGTCGACAGCATCAGATCACATTGAATTCAAAGAAGTGCATCTTATGTGCACTGTTTGGGATACTGTTGGGTCATATCATTTGTAAGAAGGGGATTTTGGTTGATCCAGTGAAGATTGCACTCATTCTAATCCTACCACCACCTACAAATACGAAGATGCTTCACGTGACACTGGGAAATACTGGGTACTATCACAATTTCATCCATGGTTATGATGCGATTACTACCCCCATGGAGAAACTGTTAAAGAAGGATTCCACATTCATATGGAGACAAGAGTCTCAAAGAAGCTTCGACACATTGAAGGCCAAGATGGATTCAGCACCCATACTTATGTTCCCCGATTGGAACAAGGAGTTCCATTTCCATGTCGATGCCTCGTCCATTATGCTAGGAGTGGTACTTACGCAACCAATAGAAGGAGATCTGGATCACCCAATTTCCTTTGCTAGCAGGAAGTTATCCTTTGCTGAGAAAAATTACATGACCACAGAGAGAAGGGTTGGTGATGGTATATGCGGTGCAAAAGTTCAGGAACTATCTCTTGGGAGGTCATTTCAAAATGTTCACTAACCATCTAGCTTTGAAATATCTTGGTAATAAGCTTGTGTTAGGAGGGGAAGATATGTTGATGGCTACTCCTATTTTAGGAGTTTGATTTCGAAATCATTGTGAAGCTAGGATGCATGAATGTGGGTCCTAATCATCTATCTCACATTGAAACAGGTGAAGATCCCACAAATATTGAAGATGGATTTCTAGATGCACATCTATTTCGAGTTGATATCGTAGATGATTGTTATGCACCGATCATTCATTTATTGGAAACCAGAGTTGTGCCAGAGGAAATGTCAACCATTGAGAAGAAACAGTTGGCAGTGAAGGCTTCAAATTTCTAGTTGATCGCTGGGCACTTATAAAAACTTGGACCAGATGAGATCCTGCGAAGAAGCACATGCAGGAGTTGCGGGTGTACATTATGGAGTACGGGCGACTACACGTAAGGTACTGCATGTCGAGATATGGTGGCCTACTTTGCACAATGATGCTATAGACTATGCATTGAGCTGTGATGTCTGTCAACGTGTCAGGAAGCCATCGTGATGGGATGAAATTACGCTTGTACCACAGGTAACTTTGCAACCTTTTGATAAATGGGTTGTAGACTTTGTGGGTCCCATAAACCCACCAGGGAAGAGAACGATTGCATGGTACATAATCATCGTGACTAAATATTTGAAAAGGTGGGTGGAGGATACACCAGTTGTGGATTGCACCTCTGTGATAGCAGCAAAAATCATATTTGAAAACATCGTGACATAGTGTGGATGCCCTAGGACACTAATGAGCGACCAGGGAAGTCACTTTATCAACCACACAATAAAAGAACTCGCAAAGGAATTGCAAGTGTAACATAAGAAGAGTACCCCATATTATCCATAGGAAAATTGCACCGTAGAATCCTTCAACAAAATCTTGGAAACCGCACTGAAAAAGGTATGTAATGCTAATCGTGATGACTCGGATTTAAAGATTCCTGCAGCTCTGTTGGCATATCACACCACTTGCAAGAGGCTGATGGGGAAGACGCCATTTAAATTAGTATATCGGCATAAGGTAGTCATGCCTATGGAGTACATCATTTGTAGTCTACACATTGCAGTAGAAACTGGAATGGTCGATGAAGCAGCACTTGAGGAGGGAGCAACAAAACAAGTCCAACTAGATGAGGATCGCTTCATCACAGGCTTCCAGCAGCATATCGAGAAGGATCAACAGAAGGCATGGCATGATCGCCATATAAAAAAAAACAATTTTCCCAAGGATATTTGGTGTTGTTATATGACAGCCAGTTCATGAAGCATCCAGGTAAGTTACAGATGCACTGGTTAGGCCCATATCTCATTCATTCCATTACTTCTGGGGGTGTAGTTCGATTGCAGTAATTAGATGGAGTGGTGTTGCTGAAGCTAGTGAACGGTAGACGCTTGAATCCCTATAGGACAGGGTTGGAGTTGCACACTTCCTGAACCACGACGCAATGAAAAAAAATGATAGGATAGGTAGAGAGAAAAAGGACGTTCTGGGAGGAAGTGTCCGCACAAGTGTAGGAGTTAGTAGCAGAGACTTCGATAGCCACATGGCTGTGATTGGATCAAATCAGCAATAAATGTACACAGTTAAGCTACGGGACAGGTCTAGAGTCACGTAATGCTTGAGACGCTGAAAAAAAAGAGAGCTAGTGACAGGTAGTAAGAGTAACAGTGGGCCCACCAGTAGGGGTCATATTAGGTTATATGGTGGTTGACTCAATATTTAATAGCCAATTAGTGAGTGGAAACGGTTGTGCCGGAACAAGGTTGTGTGATAGGCAAAGGTTGTGCATCAGCAAGAGGCTGTACTAAGAGGATATGGCAATGAAAATGTGGTCCGACGGAACAAGGTTGTGTGTCAGCAGGAGGCTACACTAAGAGTATAGGGCTGCGACAGACAAAAGGGATGGAGTTACATGGCAGGAGGTCACCATGGATAGAAAGAGTGGCTTGCATTATACAAGAGACTCTGTGACGGTGACAAAAAATCACATCAATACTCAATAACGACTGTCAAAGAGGGAAAGGATGACATGGTTGACGTCACAGTTAATGATAGTAGATCTGAGAGGAAAGGTGGCAAAATCGACAGTGTATTTCGCAAACACCTTAATGATTAAGTCATAATGATGCACCCAAGTAAGTCATGATGGCATCTAAGCCAAAGTTGGTGTTACAGGCTAAGGGATGGTAGCCGAATGAACCCCATTAGGAAGTGTTGAACCGAGCAAGGTTGTAGAAGAGTTGGGTACAGTCATTGAAGGAATCTCTACTGTGTAAGGTAGCAGCTTTCGAAGTGGAAATGCAGGCTTCCCTTGATACGGGGCAGCCTATGAGTGAGAATGGTGTCTCAGTAGAAATTGATGAAGAAGTTGTGATTATGAGGGTTAGTTTGGATGAGATAGGAGTCTCTGGCGAATTCATCGTTGGCTATATTTATCCCAGTCAGTCTGAGGTGCCGACTAAGACACCCATGAGAAATCTGGGTGGGATCAGAGTCCTTGCCCCACTTGACTAAGTCTGCAGGAACATGGAACCAGGCCAACTTCAGGCACCACGAGATGAGCCCGAAAGGACCAAGTGGGAAGAAGCGGGATGAGCCTAAATGTAAGGAAAGACCAAGTGGGTAGATGTAGGGCTACATAATTGGATGCTAGACACTTCTTGAAGGGAAACAAAAAATGGAGAATGATGTATTACTCACAGAATCCATATCACGATGGCATTGCAGGATACACAAGTCTAGAAGTTTGCTAAATTCTGTTGCAGTTGATGTTGAAGGAAGTAGTTGCGTCCAACTATGAGTTGGCACATCTGGAAATCATCACACACGGATGCATATGTGATGGTTTCTGCTTTTCAGGATCTTTATAGACACCATGGCCAGCTGACATGGCTTGAGGACGATCCAGAAGACTGTGTTGGGGGCCAGTTGGAAAGGGGGTCGATATAGGTGAGTTCGCAGCATCTGGGATGCTGCGCATACTCATGAGGAACCGCACAAGGAAAACATAACGTGACAGGTAGAAAATAGTCCATTTTTTATGTCATTTTTGTACACATTGACCATTTCTTCAAAATATTGGTCTTTAGTGGTTAAATTAGTGAGAAGTTGTTAGAAGTTAGTTATAAGTGGACCTTGAATGTAAAGGCACAAGCCTATATATAGAGTTAGAATTGTGAATGTAAAATACATCATAAGAGGAATGATAGAGGATAAGGAGAGGAAAGGGAGATCTATCTTTGATCTGTGAATCCTTGAATTTGCGTTCAAATCTTGTGTTATCTTATGGGTTAATGATTCTCTTGTTGTGGAGAAGTACTGTATGTTTTGGATCTATTACGCAGAAGTAATATGACATGATGGATGTTTATCTGAATTTCTATTGTGTTTTATATCTCTTTTCTGTCTTTATGTGTCTTTATGTGCTGTGATCTCAGTGATGGATGTTTTATGGATCTTATCTATGAATGAATAATATGACACTGCTGCGATGAATAAGGAAATGATGCAATATATTTAGATCTATGGTTATACCGATAGATCTATGATGAATGTTGTGATACCTGATGAATGGCTCTGTTAGATCTGATAATTATGCTGATGAATCCTTGATGCCTCGATCCTCCTCCTTACTGCCGAAAACTTGGTTTCGACATATCTCCTTCGGACATATCGGGTGAGACTTCATTTGCTTTGTGGGTGTTTCCTGGTAGGGTAAAACCTGTCTAAGCGAGTTCTCAGGGAGATCATGCTGGTTGGGCGTCAACGGAGTGAGAACCCCTATCGACAAGGCTTTGTTGGTGGGTTTTGGCCAACAGTTTTTGGTCTTGTCCTTTTTAGCTTATTTAAGGTTTCTCTCTCATCACTATCATATTCTTTAGGATAGGGACATTTTGAAGCAAAGTGTTTGATTCTTCCATAATTAAAACACTTTAGAGGTGGCATTCCTTTATACTTTCTAATACCATTCTCAAGTTTCTTGATGAACAGAGCTTCTTCATCATCTAAACTCTCTGAATGATTCTTAGATGGGGTTTCAGAATTCTTTGGTTCTTTTGAGACCTTAAATGTTGCTTATTTTCTTAAAGGTTCATTTTTTCATGTTTTCATCTCATATGTAGTGAAGACCCCATGTAGTTAATTTACTGTCATGAGGTCAATATCATCTCATTCAATTAGAGTAGATACTTTTGAGTCATACTTCATGGGTAGGGTTCTTAGTTATTTGTCATCGACTTATCTCACCTTTATTACTCCTCTAAGGAATATAATAGCATTGACAACTTCATCCACTCTTAAAAGATATTCTCTAATATTTTCTTCCTCTTTCATTTTTAAAATTTCAAACTGTCCTTTGTATGTATGAAGTTTGGATTTTTTGACTTTGGATACTCCTTCATAGACACATTTTATTTTTTCACAAGCATGTTTGGTTGTCTTACATTGCGTGACTTTTACAAACACTGAATTTGTTAACCCACTCAAAATTGCATTCAGTTATTTTTCATTGGCCTTATATTGGTCTAGTTCATCTCTATCTATAAGTAGGTCGTCTGGTACTTTATATTACTTTTCAACAAACCTACAAAATTTGTATCCAAGAGACATTAGATGGAACTTAATTCTTACACTCCAATATGCATAATTATCTCCTCTAAATAATGGAGGTTTGTTGGTGGCTAACCCTTTGTGTTGATCCATAGTGGTTTTTTAATGGGATCTTCCTTCCAATGATTTAAATTGTAGTGAAGGATCCTGCTCTAATACCAATTATTGGAGTATTGTAAAATACTGAGAGGAGGGGGGTGAATCAATATTGATAAATTTTAACAATTAAAATCACTTTTAACTTATCCATTAGCACACATTATCAACAAGATACATGGAAGACAAATTTATTGTGGAAGCCCAATTGGGAAAACCACCAATACTTCCTACTACTGCAAAATTATATTTACACATAGTTTATGTATGCTTCTACATACAAGGATGCTACAACACCATATTTACCAAAAACTACTGGAAGGAGGCTACGACCCCCTGATTTTATCAGCTACTACTGAAAATATGCTATGACACCGTTTTTACGAGCTACCACTAGAAGGAGGATACAAACCCCTTGCAAGCATGTAGCTTTCAGTAACAAGCTCCCTGCCACCCTAATATTTTTTTATCAGACTTCTAGATCTTCTTGTGTCTTCAATGTTGTCACTGGTTTCTCAGCACTTCCTCGGTCTCTATCTTCTATTGCTTCTTCATAGATATGCAATGCAGAGACATATTTTCTAAACTCGGAATATTTCTTATAAATACATCATTCATATTTATTTACAAACATATATCTTCATTATGGACTTTCACAGTTGTGCCCTTTCAATTTGGAGTTGTTCATGTTCATCAGACACAACACTTCTTTCAAATTACTCGCATAACACAATACAAACACATAACATGTTTACTTAATTGGTTTTGTGAGTATCTCCCCCAAAACCATGGCTTCTAGATTAAATTGATGATGGAGGTGATGGGGGGAAAACAAAAGAGAATAATGCAACAACTGAATATGGGTCCCAACCTTGGTCATCCCTCTCTGATACTCCCAAGGAGACTCATGTTTCTAATCACATAAAGGTTCATATGGATTCTTCCTATGATTCTGCTAAACTAGGGTCATACATCATTAAACAAGAATTTGTTTTCCGTACCAAACGAGACCCGCTGCTTGCACAAAAATTAAACTTGGATAATTTGATATGGGCTTGAGGGATATTCCTATATTTAAAACTAAATCAGCAGAAGAGAGACAAGAGAAAAGATATGTTACACTTTCTTCTCAAAATGTCATTGGATCAATATATCTATATAAATGGCATGATGACAATAGAAGCCACATTGGGCTTTATCCATTTCTTTAACTCACTATTTCATACCTTTTTTGAATTCACCCATCTCGTAGAAAGAAGAACACTTGACTTTGTAGTGATAGTGCACACTTTCGGATCCCAACAAAAGTGTCTTAGAACTGGAACTAAGACAACCGAAGCACAAATTTAGAAGACGCAAGTGGGAATCCCTTTTATTCTTGAGTGGGCTCTTAGCTACATAGGAAAATCAACTAACACCATATTCAAGGAGAGCCAGAACCCTAAGAACAAAAAGAATCATAATCCAAGCCCTTGCAATGAACCCACATCTCTTACTAAGATGGATCACCATGCTTCTCATAACCATTTGCACAATTGAATGGACGGAAGTAATGAAGTACCAAATCTTCCTGTGATGCTTTCATTTCTCCTTTGTAATTCTTGCTAAGTGTTGAGGAATTAAATCTCCCAATAGTTCCATGAAACATTATTATGGGAGTTGAAAATGTGTCCCTCGGAAATTTTACAGCCACCCAAGCTAAAGTTTGATCCCAAGTTGGCTTGCTCATTCGCAAATGAGTTTGGTGCCCCAAGATGTGATAGAACTCTACCTTGTCAAAATGCTACACTTTTTGAAGAATTTGTTGCACTCGATGCTTTAGATTGGGCTCTTTAGGGATGGAATTATTTATAATTTCTTTTGGAATGAACGGGGAGTATCCCACAACTGATGCATCCTGGAATCAGTAGGATTTAAGGAGAAAAAATACATTTGAATATTGATAGTGCATTTCCTTCATTGTTTGTACTGATCCCATATCCCCACTCATATTTTACTTCTTGATTTCCATCAAAGTCAATGATGACTCTTCCCTCACTTGCCACCCCTGTAATTTAAAATAAGATATCACAACTAGAATTACATACAAATTCTACTGTTTGATGGGGTTTTAACATAATTACTTTATCCTAAACTTGTATGGACACAAGGGACTGCATTAACTCATATGTCTATAGTAATAGATCCAATACAAAGTGTTTCCCATGGAATAAATAACAAATTAGGAAATTTGTAGTAGACCAATATAATCAGCATTAAATTCAGTGACATGAGAAGGATAACATCATTTAGAAACTAGACAATGTGGCTTAATAATATTCATATTGAACAGATTCAACACCATTTATAATATGTAGTAGAATATGACCATCATTTTATCTCAAATAGCTCTATAACAACAAACGGGACAAAGAAAATTTTCTTGAGAAGGTTTGCAGTTCGGAAGACAACCATGGTTGTA
This sequence comes from Pseudotsuga menziesii, assembly GCA_001517045.1. NCBI lineage: Eukaryota > Viridiplantae > Streptophyta > Pinopsida > Pinales > Pinaceae > Pseudotsuga > Pseudotsuga menziesii. The sequence goes on from LPNX011158072.1 coordinate 712,267, forward strand.
TCCAAGATTAGTATGGTTGTTGTACTTGACTGGAAATGGTCCCAAATAGACTATCCATTGAAAAGTTTCACCAAACTTATACTACTTTAAGGCTCAGGAGCCTATTTATGGCTTATATCCCCCCATGTTCTTCTTTATATTTGAAGCATGGTGGTCCATGTAGGGAAGTTCTTAACTATAATTTTGTTGAGTGTTAGTAATGAATCCAAATTTTCCATGTAGAATTTTTCTTCCAAGCACGATTGGGCTACCATATGTGCAGGAGTTTGGGTCAATGTGACCTTTTTTAGTAACTCTTCAATTTGTTGCTTTATCTCCTTTCTCTCTCAAAGCAAGTTGCAATAGTGTGGTTTGTTGAGTGAAGGTGAGTTGGGTTCCACATCTATGGTGTGTTGCACTTGATATGTTGATAGTACTCTCCAAGGATTATCAAAGACATCCTTGAAATCCCCAAGTAGGTTAGTTAGATACATACCTTGTTATGAAAAAATTACTTGGAATATTTGTGATTCTGTGACTTTCTCATATTTGGATTACAACAATACCGTCAAAGGTAGAAATATTTTTATGCCTTTGGTGAACTTACAAGTTTGTGTTCTAGAATTGAGTGCAGCTTTTTTGGCACAACATATGTAACATCATCATAGGGTATATTGATAATTTGCGATTAGAATTAGTAGACGATGTACCATACATGTATGGAATCTCTAAAAGTACATCACAGCCATCCAGTGGCACTACTTCCAAAAGGAATTCATCCTTTATTTGAGAGATGGTGAATTGTAGGTGACGTTGTTGGCAGATTTACTCTTTCTTAATGCCCGACATTTAGTTTAGTGAATATAGGATTGTGTGCAACATTATGTGCCATTAGAAGTGATTCACAATGTTTGGATCCAACTGAAAGTAGCCTCTTTTAGGAAGCAGGTTGTACGCATTTATTCTAGTGCTTCCAGATTGTCCAATTCATTAAGACAATATTCCATCCAAGTTTCTTTTTCTAGATTGTCTAGTTCATAGAGAGAGTCCTGCATGAGGGGTTTCTTTGATTAGGACTCAAAATATAGGAGAGATCCACCTATTGTTAGTACAAATACAGAGGTTAGAAACAACTCCTCTTCAGTAGGCAATGGCTCCTCGAGTGATTTGAGCACATACTATAGGTTCCTCTAGTTGAGACAGTTCTCTAGGTTTCTTGAGAGGGATACTCTCTATTCTCCAAGATGAATCCCAATTTTCCATATTATTTTGTTTCTTCGATGGTAGATTGTAGATTTTAGGTCTTTGAATTTAGATGATAGGCATGTTTTACTTTAGGAGATCCACTCACACTCCCACTATATATTGTTTCTGATGTACTTGCTAGTTACTTTGACCTATTTATGATCACTTGTTCGACATTAATAAAATTATCTTATATTACTCCTACCGATCAGTATTTTTCATATAGATTTGTAGATTCACACCACAACGATTTGGAAGAGAGAACAGTTCAATTTGACTGATTTAGATTCTAATGTGTCTTTAACTATTTCAATGAAAGTGATTATTCATTTCACGTTCTCAACATTTAATTATTGATTATGACTTGATTAATAATAAGTGATGAAAAATGTGCTCTAATATATCATTCTAACATTTATAACTTAAAACTGTATAAAAATTTGACCATTATTAAATATCTACTTGATCACCCTTGCTTAATGTCTATATTAGATACACATGCTTGCCCCAAAACATAACCAACTTATCTGGACCAAGGAAGTTGTAGAAGTTTTCTTCATCCCATATCTGACAAGTGCAACCCATACATGATATATTAAGGTTTACAACTCCCCATTCTATTCTCTTCTCTGTACATCACACAACTCTCTTTGATGCTTATGAGAAAAACTCTATCAAATTTTAATGTGCCTTGTTAGAGTTGAAGAGTGGATAGGTATGATATTTTATATTATCATGTTTATTCATTTCATGTTCATAAAAGAATTTACATAAAATGCATACCATTTCCTTCATGTTTTCATGTTTACTGTACCTATTTGTTTTATATATTTAAATGGATTTACGACAACTCTAGAGCAAAATCAGTTCGAAAGTTTTGTTGTGAACTTGTTGCAAATTATCCAATCTCCGGTAAGTTCATGCAATGGTTCCCTATTGTGCATGTCCCCTCAGGTGTGTTAGAATCCCAAGTCCTTCCTTCTTAAATTTGTCTATTTTAGAAACTCAGTGTATGTGTCTTGAACTTTCATTAGATGGTCAAGATTTTTTTAAATATTAAATACAAATTGAAGGTTCTCTGAAAGAAGGAAAAAGATACAATGCATTTATACCTACATAAGCAAGGAGATCAAACATATCTACCTTGAGGCTTGGATTCAATCTCAATAGTATCTACATCTTTCCTAAAAAATGCCAATCCTTGAGTTCATCTACATCTACATCTACAATGAGCTCACCTAAATCAAATTGATTAGTTTCAATTTGAGAGTTTAATTGTGTGAGTTGTTCATAATTGTTGTGGCCAATAGAGTTTTCTTTAGCAATTAAAACTGGAACAATGCATTAACATGGCTAACAAATACATGCAACCCTCTACATTGATTCATGTGAAGCAATTCTCGATTTTTATTTTTCCTCTGTATCAGCAATCGTACTAAATTATTGGAGCTAAAGAGAAATTTGGAATTTAGAGAAATGATCTACAACATGACAGGTATGGGTGGTGATATGAAATAATTTACTATCCCTTAATATCTAATATAGGTAAAACTCGACAAGGTGTAAAAAAAACTGGTAAAGCAAACTATAAATAAAACCTTGACTGCAATTTATGAAGGGAAGATAAGAGAAACTCTCATACGCACAAAGGATTTTAACTTACGAATGGATGGATCTTAATTAGTGTCTCTTTTTTTGTAACTCAACTGATTGGTTAGGACACAACCCCCTCTTTTTTTTAATACAATCAGTAACTACTTCTATAACAAAACGGGAAAGATTGTTTTGTATTGGCTCTTTTCCCCTCACTCAAATCATCCCTAGAACCCTAGTGGTTGGGCTCTACTATCTTTGGAAAAGTTTGTTATCCCTGAAACTATTAGCTTCTATAATCTATTATCCTCAGTTCTATGGTATATCTATCATTTAGGTCTACTATCTCCTAGTGGTTTCATTTGAATTAGGAGATGGATTTGGTTTAGTCAACTTTTATAGAACCAATTGTTGGTTTTCTAAAAGAATGGAAATCCATTGTCATTTGGATCATTTCATCCTATGTGAGACATCATATTTGGGAAGAGATCAACAAATGTGGACACCATGTAGCTGGTACTAAGAAAAATCTCACTTAGTAACTAAATATCCAGTAAAATTTTGCTCAAAAGGAAAGGGGTGCACTGTTCAAATATTGTAGAGACCTTGGCTCATGCAAGAAAATTATGAAGCTGGAAGCAAACTGAATTGGTCCTAGGCTTAGCTAGGAACTTAAGCAACGTCCATTCAATAAAAGACAATAAAATTAAGGAATGCAAACTCAATAAAAGAAAATAAAAATACTAACCAAAAGTAAAATTAAGGAACATGCACTCAATAACAGACAATTAAATTACTGACCAAAAGTAAAATCACAACTTACCAATTGTAAATACGAATTTTATCACATTTTTACTTAGCTAACCATCTCAGAGAACAGAGCCATCAATGGAATTCACAAAATCAAACCCCGCGCTGCATCTACATTGATATTTAGTATTCTTAACCCTATGTACTAGGAGTTTTGGATCCATACGTGATTGTTAAGGCCCTCTATGAGAATCAATAATGACACTTGTCTTTCAAGGAATTGAATGTGAAAATAAAACCATGTGCTACATCTACATTGATATTTACTATTTAGTACTCTTGACCTTATGTATCAGGAGGTTTGGACCCATACTGTAATTGTTAAGTCCCTCTATGAGAATCAATAATGAAACATTTATTTAGAGGAATTGAATGTGCATTTCTACAAAGCGATAAGGATATGAGCCTACTTAGTCATGTAATATAATTGGTCCTTCTCTAATTTTTCAAACAAAATAAGCTCAAGTCCAAATCTTATCCTACAGTCTCTTGATCTAAAAAGATGAAGTGAAAGAAATGAGACTTAGTCCCTCTAAAAATATTCCTTCCCAATGCCTTACAATTTCTAAGATAAAAAATGGTAATAATACTATTGGAAATTGTTTCAAATAAATATTTCATTATAAGGGAAACAATAACTAGAGATGAAAAGCAACATCTCACCCCATCTTCTTTATGAAACCACACCTAGCAGTTTCTTTGCTTCAAAATAGATAAAAGTATTTGTGTTTGTGATCAAGAGCAACATCCTACCATCCCTCCTTATTTATGCAATCCTACCTAGTAGATGTCCTACTTCAAATAATATTAGGAACGTGTTTATACCTTCTCTAGAATTGATAAAACAAACCTTAGGGTGCATGAAAAAATGGTATATATGCATGACCCTAAACTTTAGAATAAATACATTACCATAGGAAACTAATAAGTATACTCAAGTATTGAATTGATCAAATGGTCAAGTCATAAGAGTCAAGACTCAAGCAAAAATTTGTGAAGAGTCCTTAGGATTCCCATTTCTCCTACCACCACCATCTAAAGTTATTCTGAGTTTCCTTCCCAAAATATATCTCTCCCAACAAAAATGGCACATAGAAAGAAAATAACACCACAAGCTGAGATATTGTGTGTTTGTAAACATGCTTCATAGTTCAAGGAATCAAATGTGCATTTGGAACTGTCAAGTCTACCCAAATATTCCTAAACAACTGAAACTTGATGATGCAACTCATAGGATCACATGTGTAGTGTGCACCTTACCACCTTTTAAACAAGTTAATAGCACCTCTTTTACAAAGATAATTTAAAATAATTATTAGTACTGTTGAGGTATTGATCATTAACTATATACTCAAACCAATGTAAGTGTGTGTTGGGTGTGCCTATAGCCTGTGACAACATTCAATTGATCCATACATTCTTAAAATATACAATTGAACATAGATAATTTATAACAATTTATTAGGATAAAAGGATAAACTGATAGTTTCCAGTTACATAAGTTGGCATAGACTAGAATGACAATCCATGCCCACATATATACTGACATAATGTGACTCGAGTTTCCATACCGTATCCTGGCCGCCAACATCCTATTTCACGGTTTACACATTAAAACTTAGAACTTGCCTTTTCTTATGCCAATGACAAGGCTAAGAAAAGGAAAGGAAAAACTGCTAAAGATACATTTAAATGTTTGTTAAAATCCATGGGAAAAAATGTGTATAAAGTAATACTAACTAATAGAATCCACATAAACAAATAAATAGATTTTTCACTGTAGACATAAACGTAGATATAATCCAAGTCTGAATTTAATAGAGATAATATAGTGCTGAAAAATTCCTTAATATTGATATGTGTTAAAATAGAATATGAATGAAAGCACGCTACTCAATGATCGGCCATAGATGTTCTAATTTTGGAATTCTTCTTGCAGGAGCATGAGCCTGATCCCAAATGGGCTTTTTTTAATTGATTCCCAGGGGATACACCTACAGTAAATATAAATTGTAAAAATAAAAACTAACACTCATTCTTCCTCCAAACACCTCCATGAGACTAAGCATATTCACTTAGACGTGAACAAATAAAAGTGTAACTCCATAGGGCCAACAAGCACTTTCACTCCCCTTTAGGATTTCATTTTTCAATATTTTCCTACTTTTCTCTATGGAAGAGGAATTGCAGGTGCAAATAGTTTGAAGGTTTTTCCGAGTGAAATTTAAGTTATTAACTGTTAATAAGCTTGGAGAGTTCCAAATGAAGAAACTATATACATGAGGACACTAAAATATTCAGAAGTATTGGCAACATATGCAACTAGATAGGTTGGAACTATGAATACGTCTTGAACCGCATTACTAGCACAGATCGTGGAATATCAGTTAGGATTCCCCGTAACAAACATACTCTACCAATCAGTGAAACGGTGAACCTCTTCATCCAAATCCCTCTTGAGAAGCTATGCAACTTTAGCCTCCAACCATCCTTGGTGACAATTTTCAACTTCACCTTGCTCAGAAGTAACAATAGAAGATTCAGTGTGTGGATGATGAAAAATAGCAGTTGAAAGTAAGAGAGGAAAGTCTGGACAAAAAATGCATATGTGAGCAGCAGCACACTATGTTACCAGAGACGTGACGGGTCTATGCGTTTCTCTAGGAAAACGAAGTCGAAATGGAAACGAAACGAAAACCGCGGTTTCTTATGGCCGTTTCCATTTCTAAATTGGAGAAACCGTTTCTTACGAAACGATCCGTTCCGGACAACGGTTTTGGCAAAAACGTTTTGCGATTTTTCTTAGAACGTGGATTGTTGATGACCGTTTCTTCTGCAGATCGTAATTTTTGTCAAGCTGACTTGTTGGGTGGTAAATCAGATGAAGTAAATGCTGAATTAAATGAGAGGCAGTGTTCGACAAGGAAGCCTGCTCTCTGGCGCCCACCGCCGCCCACCACCCGTCCCAAGTTTGCTCAACATTGAAGTTTGAGTCTTGCCTTATTAGTGTTTTCCTTTCACAGATTAGTTTTAGAGGTCAGTTTTAGACTTTAGTGGCTTAAATTGTTCATGGGCTCGATGTTATAGAGTGTGGGAGAGAAAACGCTGCTCTGAGAACAGTGAGGACGGGGCCAGTTCCACTGATGAGGACGGGGCTAGTGGCAGGAGGAGAGGCTTCGCGATTGTTCTCCGTGTGCAGAGGAGTTGCTTGTTGTTGTAAAAAAAGAGCCGACTGCAGCTCTGTGGATATCGATGTGTAGAGGGAAGCCTGTGTGCAGTTTGATATGGCATGAACCCAGGTAAAAGAGGAGGAAAAGATTCCCCACATCTGGCCCCCTTTCTTCTTTTTCCAAATAAAATATTCGCAAATCCATTTTCGAAGCTTCAACCCACCTTGTTTCCCTGTTTATTTTTTAAATTTTCAGTTACAGTGTAATTTGGCTTGATTTTACTCCACTCAACGATTCAACCGATTTGTTTTTTTGTGCTATATAAGGTTTGGTTATGTATATGTGCCTCAACATTCTTCTCCACCCTATATTGCAAGCTAGCCAAAGGAGAAGGAGAAGGTTATAGCAGGAGAACCAGGACCAGAGCTTCAACCTAAGGTTTGACTCGTTGTCCTTTTCATTTCTTTTGGTTATGGGTGACTGCAATTTAGAGCTTCAACCTAAGGTTAGACTCGTCGTCCTTTTCTTTTTTGGATTTCTTTTGGTAATGGGTTACTGCAATTTTAATTTACTCTCCTTCTAGACTGACTCTGGAGGGATTTAATGATACAAACCTTAGATTTCATTGCCGACATTTGGTTATGCTAAGATTGATGTCACTAGTAGCATGGTGAATTTTTATGTTAATATAACTGTGAAGAATGCATCCTAGTCTTAACCTGGCACTTGATTATTGTGCCTTCGAATATGAAGAAGATTGAAGTCCCTTATCAGTTGAGGTCGCCAATGATCTGCTGTTGAGGACGTCCAACTACTGTTTCCTCTCTAACAACTTTCCTCCTTGCTTGAGTGATTACCAACAGATAGTCTTCTAGAATTGATACTTCATGAATTTTGAGAGCAATGATGAATTCCAAGCCCATATTTAACGCATACCTCTCAACCTCGTAATTAGTTTCCTGTCCCATTCATAGGTGATCACTGTATTTCCATCGGGATCCAGAAAAATCCCCCTACACGTGCCACCCCCATGTCCCATATCAACTATCGAAATTTAAAACGGATTGAGTACATGCACTTAAATCAAATATTCTGCATACATATATGAAACCCAGTAATTGTATTCTAAATGCAATCCGTGACCTAAAAATATGTGATTTTTGGCTTGCATGAATTACTTCAGAAACAGATATTGTGATAGAGTATGTTGTTACTTGTTGGTTTTGTGCACCAGAACTAATATTGATTTATTCAGAGTATAAATCAACCGTTGATATCTGGTCTGTTTGTGAATAGCTTTTTTATATATTCAGAGTATAAATCAACTGTTGATATCTGGTTGATATCTGGTCTGTGGATAGCTTTTTTTTATAGAGATACTAAATTGGGAGCTCTTGTTTTATGGTAATGATTATGCTTAGAAAATAAGGTTAATCACTGCAGTAAATGCTTGTTCATTCTCTCTCAACTTTAAGATCATGGGCAAGTCTACGCTTGAAACATTATTATTTGATGGTCATTGATAAACAGTCAATACACATATGGGAAGAGGTTGCTCTGTCTATTTTAAGTCGTGACATGCTGATTTTTTTTGTGTTCACTTCCTTAACAGTTCATTGGTTCACCATTTGACTGTGATTTTGGCTCTTCACAAAGTGACAAAGTGACAATGTTAGAGGATTCATCTGTCACAGTTTTTATAACATGTTGAAAACTATATGTCCAACATGAAAGATTTATCTTAAATAGATAATTAATATAAATAAAAAAGAACAAAGATAATAAAAAAATAAACTTTAATATTGTTTTTTTGTCGCATAATTGTATATAGATTTTTAAAAGAATGAGCCACTTAAAGATTGTCATAGTTTTTGTGATATCATAACACAATAAATAACAACATAGTGAGAATCACAATAGCTGAACATGTCGATTTATAGTGGGAAACCCAAGTAGTGAGAAGAGAAACCCACTTTGAAATTATGCCCTTGATTGTTTCTCGATAACTTAGAAACTATGCTAAGGCATCTAGGACCCACTTTAGACCTCAAGTTATCTCTTGGGCCAGAGGGGGTAACCTTCCATGATTCTCGGAGAGTTGGCTACTCACTGTCAATACAGAAGCAACTCAAATCACAACATTTATTGGAAAGAATGTCAGATTTAGATAAATAAAAATAGAAATAAAGGTTGAAGGTAAGGCGTAGCTGACTGGAATAAAACCGCAGTAAAACCTTCATACTGAAAGCCTTTCCATTGGGCACTGGAGTCTTAGTGTGTATATCACAATAATTAAAAATGGTAGGTGCAAAAGAAGTTAAGAAGAGCATATAAATCTTTGTAGTGGTAATGAGTAAGGAAATTATTGTTGCCGAAGATGAAGAAGCATTAGGGGCACCCTAAGAGTTTGTGAAAGTCTTGAATCATCCTTGACATATAAATGAATTACTAGGCATTAAAATAATGAATCCAACAATATGACACCTAATTAAAGTAATCAAACCAACAAATTTAATCTCATATATTAAAGGTACATAAAAGAGTCAGTTTTGAAAATTCTTACACAGTACCTTGTATTTGCATAAATACTTTACACAAAGACAGAAATGACAAAAGAAAATTGTTACACGATCTGGCCTTTGTGAATATTTGTATAGAAGGCTCTGTCCTGCAAATTACAATAATGTATACAATGAACATATATAGAAATAATGAGAAACTCAAAGCAATAAATTGTCTATTTGAATATAGAAGGCTCTGTCCTGCAAATTACATTAATGTATAAAAAACACTTTTATACCGTGAATCCCTTAAATGTTTTCTTGAATCTGAGAATTCACAATGGCCTAAATCAAGTAAGGTAAACAAATGAGCCATAATAATAATAAGTAAATTTATGATTTCTTCCTTTTTCGCTTTAAACCTACAGTGAATTGGTTTCCATTCTTCAATTCGGGGTTGGATGAACCTGGAGTTTGTTAGTCTCTGAACCTAAAATTAACTGGGTGAAGCTGGTTGGAGCTTGGAGTTTGAAATGCCGAACTAAGTCCAGTTAGTATTAAAATCTGTATATTGTTACAATATTTAATTTATATATTTTAATTAATTCAATTTTTGTTTTTCTCTCTCCTCGTTTCTTATACTTGCGAAACCTGGAAACTTCGTTTCTCGTACCGTTCTCGTTCCCGTTTCTAGTTTCTGGTAACATAGGCAGCACATAAACCAACACTAGCAGCTACAATGTAATACCTTGAAAATATAGATGACTTTAACAGGTCTATACTTTTTTTCACAACAATTTCAGAAACCGTTGGGATTTCAAAATGAGGATCTAGGCACTCGGCAGAATCGTCAAAAATATCTTCTCGAGAAAATTTGTGTGGAAATTGTTGAATCAAATAATAAATAATAAAGGGAAGACGCTGCCTCTTGAAAACATTCTATGATAGCAGGCGAAGGACGACCACTCCCATCAGCTTCTTTAATAACAATGTGCAAACCAATGCATACATTAAGGATCATTGTCATTGAGCATTTCTCTGCAACTTATTTGAGAAAACTAGAATTGGGTAGACTAAGAATAATACAATTTGCTAAAGGAGCCAAAGAAAATATATAGAACTTGTTACCCATCAATCCGTAATATTTACACAAGCTCAAAACATTTCTTCACCAGGAACTGGTGGGCAACTGCGAAGCTATTAAAAAAAAACGAGAAGAGGCTCCGATGCAATGTGGGATAAATTTGTTGGAAGACTATCTCAAGATGAATTTTATGTCGATGGTTAGAATCCTATTATGGAAGGAAATTTAGGGTCTCCAATCAAATTCCATGTATGCACACGTTGGTCTCCTTCTTAGCGGGAATATTTCTCTCCTTCTTCATTCAACTGCTTCTTTGTGGGGTCAGTATGCTCCTTAGACAGGAAATTGCAGGGTCAGAGGTCGACTCGGGTCCAATGTTCCACTGGTTGTAGTGTAGAGTATGCTTCAACAGTATTGTAGTGTGAGCATATGCCCGGGGTTTTGTTTTGGTTTTTGAATTATGTTTTGTTTTGTTTATTTCTATTTTTTTTATATAGTATCATATATTAATATAATATGTATTTATTTACATTTATATATAGAGACATAGTATTAGGAATATAATATGTAATATATGAAATTTATACATTATGTAATAGAATATATGTGTATCCCTCACATGTGGTGATTGATAGCCCATCAATGTGCATTGATGTTAATGGAAGGATGGCATACAATCGGCAGACAACAACATATGGTGGAGTGGCCAAACAGCTTCCAACCAACACAACCTTTTAATACGCGGCCTCATAACACACCTTGATGTGACTCTAACGAAGGTTCCAGTTAGTCTGCACCTCATTCTATGCATCCTCCATTTATTGAGGGTTGGGAGGATAGACACCCTCACTTTCTCTCTCATTTCGAATATGTGACTCTAATCCATTGAGTACAGTACATTCTAGAGTGCTCATTTACACTAGACAAAGAAGCATACAAAAGCCTTCGTTATGACTGATTATGCGATCGCGCGTAGTGGTCAGAAAGGTCGCTACGGAGGTAGAACCAGCCAACCAGTTCAGCACAATACCAACTTGAACCTTCATGTGCAACTTGAGAGGGTCACCAGTGCTCTTCTCCTCATTCGCAATGACCTCAACGAGGTGGAGGAACACTGGAAAGCGAGAGTTTTCGAGATAAGGAACCAGGTCAAGGAAATTCTTGACTGGTGTGGGGAGATCGAAGTCAAGCACCCTATTCCCTCACCACTCCTCACGACCATGGTAGCGTATGATAGTGTGCACAAAATATTTTATGAAAAGGATGAATCTCCGGTCGAGGATGGTGAGAAACCTCCTATTAAACGGGAACGCCACCACGTGGAGAAGAACATGTCAGCCGAAACCAACCCTTCTGCACTACAAGTATAACAAGTAGGAAGATGATAAGACTGGGAGACCCTCCTTGTTCCAGCATGTTGCAACCATGTTCTTCTCTGCAAGCCAATTAGTTTTTTAGCACTATGTTCATTTTTTTTTTTCTTCATAGTCTCAGTCTTGTTGCTGCTACCAGGTTTAGGGTTTATATTTTGTGTTTTTTTATATTTTTTGGATAATTCTCTCTATCAGACTCTGTCATATAAAAGTGTATATGATAACTAGTTATTTTCTCCTATGGGGAGGCTTTCACAGTGACTCTTTGGGTTGTTTTCTTGATAAAGGAAACCCATAGCCACTTCTTTTTTGTACCAGTATTTTTGTAGTATAATGTCATTACTAGCTTACCAAAATATATGTGTGTGTAATATGTAATCTACTCACTATAACTTGTTAGAACCTTTATTGAGGTAATCAACCTCTAAAACAATTTAATCCTTTACAACAAGTTTGAATTTATGAAAATTGTCCCATAAATACAATGACTCCTTAACAAACTAACCCATGTCAACACGTTTGATCGACTATTCATTATCATCAAGAACATTATGCATCAATGTACATTAACTCCTCTATCCCCTTATACAATACAACATCTAACACCTATGACTCTTGGCATGGAAATCATCCCCTAAAATGCATTAAGATTCTTGACTAGTACAACCTTGCACCCATAATGCCCCAAAACTACAATGAATCCCCTTCACATGATTATCCCAATGGCACTACACCCCAAAGCACACTAACCCCTCTAACCCATTAAATATCACATTCCCCACTTATAAGACCTCTAACATGAAAATTTTCTCCTAAAATACCTTAACCCCTTACAAGTATGACCTTGCAATGACCCCCCCCAACACACTAGTTTACTTCCACATTAGGGCACCCCTTATTTATTATATCCCTAGACATACTACATACAAGTATACATTGTTGATTCTTATTAAGCACCATCGAGAGCCATTCTCTTGGAGAATGGAGGCACCTAGTAAGCTACCAACTATTTGACATTGAGTCAGATGATGTAGTAGCCTAGGGCTCAGGCAACCTAGATCTATTAAAACTTAGAACTTATTAGACCCGCAACTATATAACCTATTTCTTACTCCTACAATTTACCTACTACCCACTTCTTAGTATTTTTATTTTACCAGCAACTATGAAGGAAAGGATCACTTATGAAACTATAATTTATAACCTTGTTATATATATCTATATTATTGTATGCTTTATCTTGTTGAGGAAATATTTTCTTTCTGAACTTGAGTAAAAAGGTGGTTAGTTAGATTAAACTTCAAAGTATGTTCCTATATCTTTTATCCTTAATATTCTGATTTTAGATAAAGGGAATTATAATAGGATAGACAATAATACGGTTATGGAACTAAATAGGAGGACCACTCACTCCTTGTTATATTTTTATCATTTAAGCAATATGATCTAGGATCGTATATGAGAGAATAACATGCACAACAAAAATCACAAGAGACAAGAGACAAAGAATTTTCCTCGGGGAAACCATAAAGGAGAAAGTGCTGCAACTTCCTCAGAGATAGAATGAGCACCAATGGCAGCAGTAAAACCCAAAGACAAAAAAGATGAACTCCACAGTTGTTCTCTCTCTCACTCATGTGCCCCAGTGAGTGAGTGTGTTTGTGATAAATAGAGAGGCTCACTCTCTATTTATATTCTTTCATTCACTTAATGTCCACTCCAACATGTTGGCCTCACTTAACAATTACTTACGAGGTCTAACATCTCTAGAAGAATATAATAACCCCAGTGCCCCTCAACTGTGGGGACTTTTCCCCTTCGATCAACAAGGAGGGTTAACCTTAGCACAATGGTGGGGACTATTGCCCAGACTTACAATAACTCACCTAGGGCCAACTTCTCTAGGATAGTCTAATAACCCTAGGGACCCACAACTGCAGGGACTTTAACCCTTGATCAATAAGGAGGGTGACTCTCTATGAATTTCCATGACATTTTTACATTATTGAATCTCCCAATAGGAACATCAGGATATGACATGACTCAATTACATTACAGATGCTTCTTGGAATAAACATCAGGGTAGAATACATAAAATATACAAGTGAATATATTCTGAAGTTACAAATACATCAACACTCCCTCTTAACTAGGAAGGTATTCTCTCGACACAATTTATCAACACAAGTCTTCTTATTTGTATCGTCTAGATCATCATCAAGTCATTTTCATCACTGGATCTAGATCATCACTGGATCTGGATCATCATCACTAGATCATCATTGGATCATCATCAAAATTGGATCATCACTAGATCATCATCAAAGTTGGATCATCACTAGATCATCATCATCATCACTGCTTCCACTATCTCAATCAAATGGTGTTATCTCTTCATTCTTGTCGTCACAGGAAGTTCTATAGATCCAACCCTTTTCCATGTTGGTTGTAGGCCTAGCCTCCATGTAGGTCTTCTTCAGTGCTTATATCTGACCCTAAGTCAGAATGGCCCACCCATCACTTATATCTGACCATGGGAGGAACACATCCAACAACCATGTCAGAAAGGCATGCCCAACACTCACATCTAACCATGGGAGGAACACATCCAAGAACCATGTCAAAAAGGCCCAACACTCACATCTGATCATGGGAGGAACACCTCCAAGAACCATACCGAAAATGCTCAACACTCACATCTGATCATGGGAGGAAAACATATAAGAACCATATCAGAAGGATTAGCACTTATATCTGACCATGGGAGGAACACATTCAAGAACCATGTCAGAAGGGCTCAACACTTATATCTGACAATGGGAGGAACACATCAACAGAAGGGCTTAGATCTTATATCTAGCAATGTGGGGAACACATCCCACATCCATGCTAGAAGGGCTTGGCACTTATATCCAGCCATGCGGGGAACACATCCCGCATCCATGCTATAAGGGATTAGAACTTATATCTGATCATGTGGGAACACATCCCATAGTCTCCTTAGAATGGCTCTGCACTTACATCTGATCATGTGGGAACACATCCCACATTCACATCAGAATGGATCTGCACTTACATCTGATCATGTGGGAACAAATCCCACAGTCATATCAGAATAGCCCTCAGCTCCAGGCTAAGTATTCCTGGTAACTAACCAAGTGCCTCCATTCTCCCAAAGAATGGCCTTCAATGCTTATATCTTATCATGTGGGAACACATCCCACAGTCACCTTAGAATGGATCAACACTTACATCTGACCATGGAAGGAACAAATCCTGTCACCATGTCAAAATGGCTCATGGACTCATCACTTCACCTTGGAGAGAACCTCGATCTGGAGAACACCAAGCTTCTCCCTGAAGTAGTCAAACTTCACTCTGGCCAATGGCTTAGTCAAGACATTGGCTATCTGTTCATCTGTCGCAACATACTGGATCTTCACTACTCCTATCTGCACCATATCCCTAATATAGTGATATTTGATCTCGATATGCTTCGACTTGTCATGGAACACCAGGTTCTCAAACAAATTCACACAACTCTGGTTGTCGCAATATATACAACTAGCATCCAATTGGAGATCAAGTAAATCAGACAGTAGCTTCCCCAGCCATACTGCCTCACAACTAGCTGAACAAGTTGTGACATACTCTGCTTTAGTTGTACTCAGTGCTACGCAAGATTGTTTCCTACTAAACCAAGAGATCATACCTAATCCCATACTAAAGCAGCACCCTGAAGTACTCTTTCTATCAATGGAACTACCTTCCCAATCTGAAGCAACATAACCTTCCAGGTTAATCTTCTAATCAGCCTTATACTTGAGCCAATAATCAATTGTACCCTTTAGGTACCTTAGAATATGCTTTGTAGAAATCAAGTGAACATGTCTCAATGTGTTCATAGCAAAGCAAATATCTGGTCTTGTATTCGTCGGGTACAAATCATTTGATGATACATCGTAGCATCAACCGTATTTGATGAAGCATCACTAAATAGCTTCATGTTCGATGCCATAGGTATGGTAATGGCCTTGCAGTCCATCATCCCGAACCTCTTTAGGATCTCTACTGCATACTTCCCTTTTCCCAGGGATATTCCATCTGTACTATGCCACACATCCATGCCTAGAAAGTAATGCATCATATACAAGTCCTTCATCTCGAGCAAGTCTCCTTCTTGCAACTTTAATGAGTTCCTCTTTTCTGTCAGGAACAAGTCATCGACATATAACAGAAGCATCACTGGTCTTCCACCTTCAACCTTGAAGCAAAGGTAAATCCTAGAGTCATCAGTAATCTGTCCATCCTATCAAACCTCGAAATCTTCTATAGTCACTCCCTCTGAAGTGAAGAATCATACTCCCTCTGTATTTCGTACTCTATGCACTGAAACATTTTGTACTGGAGTGACAAGTAGCTTCCTCTGTTACTAATATTCCATGTATCTATCTAGGGTCATTGGATACCAAGATCCTCTATTTTGAACTTTTTCAAAAGTTCTTCTCGCATCCATCTATGATATTGTCATCTTGTATAGGCTTTCATCTTCAACCTTGTAACAAAGGTTAATATCTTCATCACTCTAGGTGATCTTCAGGCTCCTCATGTATGTGTTATCCCATGGGTATCTTCTGAGCTCATACATGGCCTTATTTCATTTGCACACATGAGTCTACCTTCCATATGTATTAACTTCTGATGGTTGCAAATGTCTCTTCGTCATCTATGTCTTCTTTCTGTGAGAAGCCTTGTGCTATGAATCTTGCCTTGTATCCCACGATGTTTCCATCTACTGCATCATGGAACTACAGACTTCCCTTCAGGTCTCGATACTACATCCTAGACATCATTCTTCATTTTGTATTATTAGAGTGAATCTTGAACCGTCGTCACTTGTTCTTTGGAACAAATGTCATCCTTCTATTCTTGTAGGTGATTTTACGCGATCTTTCCTACAAGTCAAATGCATCGGTTGTATGATTATAAAACATTTCATAATGCATATTCATAAGGGTAAATTATTATGCATAAATATATAATCATGCAACTATTTTAGCCAATAAAACATACATCCATATCTCATGGAAACTTTCTAGATGCCTTCCATCTCTACAAGGACAACATTGATATTGTACACTAATCCAATATGTCAGAAAAGAGGTTTCATTCTAGATAAGTAGCAATGGAGAGTTGTATAGAACCATGAGCTACTTACCCATCACATGTACTAATGCAAACATTCTATCATGCATGACACATCAATCCAAGTATAAACAAGTGCATAACAAAAGAATATCATGAAATGACAATTGAATACTTATCTTTATTTGTTTCATGGGTAGACTCCTTCTTTCAATTTCATCATCTTCTTCATTCATAACAACATCATTTCTTATCCAAATGTTCAACATGGATAAGAGGTTCTTCAAGAATTGAGTTCTTCATATCCCTCATCGCTTGAGGTATCTTCTTTGAATCCTGAAATCTTGATCTTCAGTTGCTCCCATCTTCTTTTCTCTTATTATGAGTTGAGCTTCTTCTTATGTGTGCTCTTCCCAGATTATGCTGAAATTTTCAATTCCTTTTGACACACATTCATTGAATGAATGAATCCCATGATCCTGGGAGGCCGTTCAAGGTGGTTATCACAACTTCTGCATTCTCCACTTTTTCTTCTACCGCTTTAAGATGTTCTTTGATTTGAGAGACCCTCGTAAACTATGACTATATGGTCTCTGCATTTTGAATCTTCACATTCTTCAATTGCTTTCTCAAAGTCATCTTCCAATTTATGTTCTTCTCTTCAAATAGCTTGGTCAAGGAATCAAACATCTCTTTCGGTGTCTTCAGGGAAGACACTTGTGGTACAAGTTGATCCGTGATTGAATCAGCAATGATCTTCTTGTCCTTGACCAAGTTCTTCTTGTGTAAGGCTTTTATCCTCATCTCCCTCTAGAGTTGGAACCTCTCTACTTATGTAGGTGTCCAATTTATTTCCTTCAAGAACTAGTGACATCTTATAATTCCATGCTTGGAATTTGTCAGCCTCACCAAGCTTGTCATCAAGCCGATGTGATAGATCACTTTGAAATGAGAACCTCAAATGAAAATATCAAAAGATTAGATCTTATTAATTTGAGGTCTCCGTCCTGGTTATGGAGCTGGCTGATCTAGGGTTTGCCAGAGAAACCATAATTTTCAAAACTCAAAATATTTCAGATATGATTGGATAGAAAGATAGAACTCTTCAAGGTGATTTTTCCAATGTACTCCTTTTATAAAAACAATGGAGGGAAGCTCCCAAAACAGGAAGCCCTAGTTTACCAATTTCTTCTGCGAAAATGCCTGATACTGATTATGCAGTATATCAAAATGTACTACTCCTCTATGTCTGAAATTTCATACTAAGGTAGCCTCGTCTGTCCCTGTTCCAACAGCACAAGTTTCATCAGAATTGGTTTCACAAATTAGGAGTTATGAGCGGTTTCCCAAGGTCACTTGTTTTAGGACTGTTCAAAATAGTGAAGTTGTATAGACTGCCATGTGTCACTATTTCATCTTCGGGGTATGAAACTTCTACCACATAAATTAAAGTCCATGTGAAATTTCATTTGGATCTTCGTATCCCGAGATATAGCAATTCTCCCTAAGTGTCATGTTTAGGGATGCATCCTGGAAGAGGCTAAAACCCTAACTTGGGGGAATCATATCTCCTAGAATATAGTGAATCTGAGGCTGAAACCTGGACACAGTGTACATCAGGATTTTATCTTCAACCTATGAAAATTTTTCCCCTTGAGACTTCTGCACTCCCGAGATATAGTGAATTTACCAAAAATTATTAGTTTTAGTATTTAGGGATTTTCCACCCCGGGGTCAAACTAGGGTTTGACTTTCTTGGAGTTACACCCAACCAAAAATCATGATCCAAGTCTCTAAACTTCGATTTTGATGAGGAGATAAATCCTATGCTGGGCTCACTCAAAACTTCTTCTTCTGTAAAAAGCCATAATTTCCCGCACCAAAAACTGAAAATGCCCGGAATCGAATTCCGCTTCAACATAAATATGTGTCCTTCAATGGAGAGTCATCCTAGCATACTTTTGCTGATGGATTGTGAAGAGAGACCCCAAAAGTAAGAAGCCCTAGCTTCTGCAGCTACACATAGTCTTCTTCTCAAGTTAGCTCTGACACCATGTTAGATTTTTATCATCTAATCATTATGATCTAGGATCTTATCTGAAAGAATAACATGCACAACAAAAATCACAACAGACAACAGACACAAAGAATTTTCCTCGGGGAAACCATAAAGGAGAAAACCTCACAACTTCCTCAAAGATAGAATGAGCACCAATGGTAGTATTAAAACCCAAAGACAGAAAATATAATCTCCACAGCTATTCTCTCTCTCACACTTGACAGAGCTTCTCCTCTCTCACTCATGCACCATAGTGAGTGAGTGTGTGTGTTATAAATAGATATGCTCACTCTTTATTTATATTATTTCATTCACTTAATTTCCACTCAAACATGTCAGCCTCACTTAACAATTACTCACCAGGGCCAACATCTCTAGGAGAGTCTAATAACCCTAGTGTCCCTCAACTGTGGGGACTCTGCCCCTCCGATCAACAAGGAGGGTTAACCTTAACACAATGGTGGGGACTATTTCCCCGACTTACAATAACTCACCTAGGGCCAACTTCTATAGGATATTCTAATAACCCCAGTGTCCCACGACTGCGGGGACTTTAACCCTTAATCAATAAGGAGGGTTACCCTCTATGAATTTACATGACTTGTGTTTACATTATTGAATCTCCCGATAGGAACATCAGGCTATGACATGAATCAATTACATTATAGATGCTTCCCAGAATAAACATCGGGGTACAATACATAAAATATACAAGTGAGTACATTTTGAAGTCACAAATACATCAACACTCCTTTATTAACACCACCCACTAGCCGACCCAAAAACAACAAGTACCTGCCAACACACAGTAAGGTTGTTGATTGGAAAACGAGTCCATTACATGTCACAAATTTCCATTGTTAGAATAATCAACCCATATTTGACATTAATTAAATCACTTTTGTCTTATTCCTAGAATCCTAGATTCCCTCTCTATGCTAGTTGACTTCTACATGCTCCTAGAAGTCAATACTTGCTAAACTCGGTCATGGAGCACTTTGGAATAATACTGGAAACATATTTAGCATGTATTTTTTATTTTTTGTTCATTAAAGCACATATCTATTTTTTTTGAAAGTTGCCTTGCTTTACAGCTATTTTAAGGCATAAAGGAAAAGCTAGTCTAAGGGAACTTACCTTATTTTTTGACCACATCATCCTCCTTCATTTTCTCCATACATAAGCATGAATGAGTTTTATTTCCACCACTTCTTATCTTTCCCACTTTATTTATCTAATTCATGAGGATATTCATGGATTTGGAAATTCATTTTTGCACCTATGGGGGATTTGACTTGTTTTAGTAAGCCTGCTTTTTGACCAATTCAAATAACAACCTAGTTCTTTTGAATCTCTCATGTAATTATATATTTTAGCAGCCTATTACTTCATATGGTTGGATAATGTACACTTCTTCAATACAATATTAAGTTATGCTTCAATTTCAGTCTCCTTTTGTGTGAATGTTGCATGTTTGATTAGAAATTTTGTGAGTGTAATTGATCTATATCTTGGGTTCAATTTCCACATGGTATCAGATTATTTTTAGATCAATTTATCTCCTTCCAAATTTTCATTGCAGGTTCTACATCACTTACTGGGAGCACATTCTGCTGACTGAAGGGCACATGAGCTGAGATATGGACCAATCTCAAAGGATCATCTTGAATCCATTCAATTTATTCGAATAAAAATTTGAGATGGAGATATTTTTTAGAGAGAAAGGTCTCTACAGGGTTACCATTGCTACTGAGGTAGAGCCCAATGCAGCTACAGATAAAATCAAATGGCACAACAGGAGGGATGAGGCCTATGGTCTTTCGTGTTTGAGTATTTCAAGAGACCTCCTCTTTCATCTTGATTCATTGACATCTCCTAATGAGGTCTGGGATAAGCTTGAAGATATTTTTGGAAATACAAATGAGATGAGAAGATATCAAATTGAGAATGAATTTATATTCTTAAATCTGAATAGCTTCGAATCATTGGAACTCTATTTTATGAAGTTTAAGCCCCTTGTTTTGCAGTTAAAACAATGTGGGATTGGAAAGAAGGAGGAAAAACTAGTTTTGACCATTCTCTCAAAGCTTGGTCCTTACTATTCAGTTTTTTTTTCGACCTTCTATGCCACTAAATTGACAGCTCGAACTTGGAAGATGCCTAAGCTTAAATAATTATGGATTCATGTCCACATTTACAAGACAAATGATAGAAATTTATTGAAGCTACTCCATAATCATCCTTATCAACAAAAGAAGCAGGTGGATAGATATAACTAAGTTATAAAAATCATTGAGGCTACTAGTTGTGAGAAATAACATGAATATAATTAATTTTTATATAATAAGTTGACTTCCCTTGACATAAGTAAACTTCCCTTTTTGGGTTTCTATTGTGCAAGTCAAGTTATGACACATGCTTCAACTAGGATTTCTTTGCTTACAAGTCTCACAATTGATATTATAGGTCTAGCCTTTACTCTTTTGCTGCTTTAAAATCTACCAAATCTCATCACTGCATATCAAACCTTTAATACCAGAAAGGTATTTCAACTATGAAATATGATCCTATACCCCATAGAAGAAAGACAACCATAGTGTTCAAAGTGATATGTAGAAGTGAAAGGCAACATCAATTCTTGACATTGAAAGATGCCCATAGATTGTTGATATTAGAAGACTTTTGCCATGCCTTCAGGTCAAAAAATTTCCATCCTAGGATGGAGGGTCTTTTACAATAATCTATTTTAGGTGCTTCTATTAAAACATGTGCATGCTCTTAGAATTCCAGTATTGATCTCTTATTCATTTAACTAAATGAATATTTCATTTGATATGTGATGATGACCACAAATATTTTGGCATTTGTAATCTCTTCAAAGTTTAAATTCATAGATCCAGTGAAAATGAAGTAGACGTCATAATCCCTATTTTACTGGGTAGACCCTGAAATTGAAACATGTAATGAGGTGTAACATAGTGCATATGTGTCACTTTTGTGGACATTTGAAAGAGAAGTTTCTTACAGTTAGGGTACCATTTCTTAAGTCTTTCTAATAGAACAATATGCAGATCATGGTTTCTATTATATACGAGGGATAATCAAATAGAAATTAAACTAACTATATTTGACTAACTGTGTTGACATTATATGATCTTGTTATAGTTGCATCAAATGTTCAATTCAGGGAAGCATTACTAATCTCATATTGATTTATGCCATTTATTTTATCGATGGCATATTTATGTGTATTTTGTGTACTCAAAGTGGTTGATAAGTGATAACATGCATTTTCATCTTCTCGTCTAATTGAAGTAAGTGGATTTTCTACAAATGCAATGCAAACCTTCAAAGCTCTTGCGGTATCTAGACATGAATTTGTTTGGAAGTATGAACGATTCACGCTTTCTTTTTGGAGGTATAAATAATTCCTCCTCCCCCCTTACGGTTGTAAGTTATCCTCTAATGCCCATGATCCTTATTTAACCACTCGAGTTCTTCCTCCATATATATATATATATATATATATATATA
>LPNX011158072.1:736043-794275 GCA_001517045.1 Pseudotsuga menziesii
TTTGAAACAAAATGTGTAAAAATCAAGGTCCTAAATTGCCTCCAATATCCAAATAAAATCTACAACAAATAGCTACACATCAACAAAATCCTCCCCTATAATGGGATCCTCATCATTAGTAGCCTCATATGCATCCTCATATAGCCTCTACTTGAATCCTCAAGTGAAATCAATGCTAGTGCTTGGTGCTACTAGTGGATCTAAACCCATCCACTTGATCTTTTATCAAGTCAACAACCTCGAGCTTTGGTAAAATAGGCTAACCACATTTAAAATGAGGCAGAAATCTTAATTTACATGTGTTTTTTGAGAGTTCCTTTCTAATGGTACATATATTAATTGCAATGGTAGTTATTTTGTACTTTTAGGTGGATTCACTAATTTCTCTTCATGATGATAAAAGCATGACAATTCTAGAGCATTTCTTATATTTTCTTGGCTGTTTCAACACTTTTACAACATATTGTTGATGTAATTGTAACTACGGAATGTATTCACTTGTATTTCTTATCTATTGTAACCCGATGTTCATTATGGGATGTATTGTAATGTACTTGATTCATGTCATACCCCGATGTTTATTCCGGGAAGTTTCTATAATGAGAAAGTCATGTCAAGTCATTGTGGGTAACCCTCCTATTGGTCAAGGGTTAAAGTCCCCACAGTTGTGGGGCCCTAGGGTTATTATACTATCTTAGTGAAGTCAACGTTAGGTGAGTCATTGTAATTCGGGGAAATAGTCCCCACCATTGTGTTAAGGATAAACCTCCTTGCTGGTCGGAGGAGGAAAAGTCCCCACAAATTGTGGGGCATTAGGGTTATTAGACACTCCTAGAGATGTAGGCTCTAGTAAGTAATTCTTAAGTGAGGACAACATGCTGGAGTGGGTTCCAACTGAATGGAAGAATATAAATAGAGAGTGAGTCTCTCTATTTAGGACACACACACTCACTCATTCGGGTGCATGAGTGAGAGAGAAGAAGCTCTCTCAGTGTGACACAGAGAGACTGCTGTTGTTGGGAGATCATCTTTATGTTTTCAGGTTTTACCACGGGGGCTTCACTTGTTGACCAATATCCTATCACATTAGTTCATATTGTGGGTTTTAAAATTATCAAAAATTGAACCAATATATTGCAGGTATTGGGGGGGGGCAGGGGTTTAAGGTGGGGGTGGGTAGGGTGGTTTATAAGGATTGAGGTATAAAAAAGGGTGGGGAGGAGGTTTTAAGTATTGGGAGGGGGTTTCAATAAAAAGAGTTTGGGTCAATATCTCTGGAAATTAAGGGTATTCTTTAATATCCCATGATCGCACGTGCTATGTGAGAGGTTCACTAAGTGAAGTCCCTGTGGGTTTTACCTTTGGTGCTGATTCTAAATCTAAGGAAGTTGCGGTGTTTTCTACTTTATGGTTTCCCTGAGGAAAATTCTTTGTGTCTCTTGTCTCTTGTGTTGTGCTTGTGTTTTATTGTTGTGTATGGTATTCTCTCAGTTAAAGATCCTATGATCATAATGGTAACTTATATGTTGAAAAACTAACATGGTATCAGAGCTAATCTGAGAAGAAAACATTGTGTAGCAGAAAAAGCTAGGGATTCTTACTTTTTGGGTCTCTCTCCACAATCCATCAGCAAAAGTATGCTAGGATGACTCTCCATTGAAGGGCGCATCTTTCTGTCGAAGCATAATTTGATTCCGAGCATTTTCAGTTTTTGATGTGGAAATTAGGGCTCTCTATAGAAGAGGAATTTTTGAGTGATCTTGGCATAGGATTTTTCTCATCATAAAAATAAAAGTTTAGAGACCTTAATCAATAAATTTGGTTGGGTAAAACTTCAGGAAAGTCAAACCCTAGTTTGACCCCGAGCTAGAAAAAACCCTAAATACTAAAACTTCTAAGTTTTGGTACATTCGCTATATCCTGAGATTGGTGAAGGTGTAGGAGCTGAAAATTGCAGGGGCCAATGACAAAGTCTGGATGAACACTGTGTCCAAAATTCAGACTCATATTCACTATATTTTGGGAGCTCTGATCCCTCCAAGTTAGGGTTCCAGCCTCTTCCAGAATTCATCCCTAAACATGACACCTAGGGAGAATTGCTATATCTTGGGCATGGGGGCTTCACTTGTTGACCAATATCCTATCACATTAGTTCATATTGCGGGTTTTAAAATTATCAAAAATTGAACCAATATATTGTAGGTATTGGGGGGATGAGGGGTTTAAGGTGGGGGTAGGTAGGGTGGTTTATAAGGATTGAGGTATAAAAAGGGGTGGGGAGGAGGTTTTAAGTATTGGGAGGGGGTTTCAAAAAAAAGAGTTTGGGTCAATATCTCTGGAAATTAAGGGTGTTCTTTAATATCCCATGATCACACGTGCTATGTGAGAGGTTCACTAGGTGAAGTCCCCATGAACTTGGGATACAGAGGTCCAAATTGAATTACTGAAGATTTTTAAGAAAGGGAACGAAATGTACTTTCTGTGACCCAAAGTTCAGACCCAGAAGATGAAACAATGACATGTGGAAGTCCATACAACTTCGCTATTCTGAACAGTCCTGTAACAGGTCACCTTGGGAAAAGGATCGTAAATCCCAATTGGTGAAACCAATTCTGATGAAACCTATGGTGTTGGATCAGGGACATGCGAGGGTACCTCAATGAGAAATTTCATACATATAGGAATGGTAATTTCAAATATATCATAGAAACAGTGATAGACATTTCTGCAGAAGAAATTGAAAAACTAGGGCTTCGTGTTCCAGGAGTTTCCCTCCACTGTTTTCAGAAAAGGAGTACATTGGACAACTCCATTTGAAGATATCTATCTGTCTATCCAATCGTATCAGAAATATTCCAAGTTTTGAAAATTAAGGTTTCTGTGACAAACCCTAGATTAGCCAGCTCCGCAACCAGGACGGACACCTCAAATCGGTAGGATCTAATCCTTTACTATTTTCATTTGAGGTTCTCATTTCAAAGTGATCTATCACATCATCTTGATGATAATCTTAGTGAAGTTGACAACTTCCAAGTATGGAAGTAGATGATCTCTCTAAAGAAAATTAATTGGACACCTACATGAGTAGAGAGGTTCCAGTTCCAAAGGGAGATGAGGTTAGAAGCCTTACACAAGAAGAACTTGGTCAAGACCAAGAAGATCATTGTTGATTCAATCACGGATCAACTTGTACCACAAGTGTCTTCCCTAAAGACACCGAAAATGTTTGATTCCTTGACCAAGCTATTTGAAGGAAAGAACATACATCAGAAGATGACCTTAAGAAACCAGTTGAAGAATGTGAAGATCCAGACTGCAGATACCATGTAGTCATACTTTGCAAGGGTCTCTCAAGTCAAAGAACAACTTGTAGCGGTAAAAGAAGAAGTGAAGAATGCAGTAGTGGTGATGTCCACCTTGAATGGCCTCCCAGGATCATGGGATTCATTCATTCAAGGAATGTGTGCCAGAAGGAAGTGATTACTTTCAATAGAATCTGGGAAGAAGAAGAAGCTCGACTCATAAGAAAAGAAGAGAAGATGGGAGAAATTGAAGAACAAGCTCTCGCCATCGAAAGAAGATCCCTCAAGCGATGAGGAATATGAAGGACTTGATTCTTGAAGAACCTCTTATACATGTTGAGAGCTTGGATAAGAAATGATGAAGTCATGAATGAAGAATATGATGAAGCAGAAGGATCAAGAAGGAGCCTACCCACGAAGCAAATAAAGATAATTATTCAATTGTCATTTCATGATATTGTTTTGTTATGCATTTGTTTATATTCAATTGATGTATTATGCATGATAGGATGTTTGCATTAATGATAGTATACTAATAATATGCATGTGATGGGTAAGTAGCTCATGGTGCTATACAACTCTCCATTGCTACTTATCTAGAATGAAACCTCTTTGCTGACATATTGGATTAGTGCACAATCTCAATGTTGTCCTCGTAGAGATGGAAGGCATCTAGAAAGTTTTAGTGAGATATGGATGAATGTTGTATTGGCTAAAGTAGTTGCATGATCATATATTTATGCATAAGAACTTGCCAATATGAATATTCCTTATGAAATTTTTCTAACCATACAAATGCATTTGACTTGTAGGAAAGACCACGTACATAATCGCCTACAAGCAAAGAAGAATGAGACTTGTTCCGGAGAACAAGTGACGATAGTTCAAAGATGAAAAATAATATGACAAATACAACGACATCATTGGTGCAAAATATTCCAAGAAGAAAGGGAAGATTAGTTCAAGAAGAATGATGTCTAGGATGCAGTATCGATACATGAAATGAAGTTCGTAGTTCCATAATGCAGTAGATTGAAACATCATGGGATACAAGGGAAGATTCGAAGAGACATTTGCAGCCAGTGGGAGTTGAGACACATGACAGGAAGAATCATGTGTGCAAATGAAAGAAGACCTTGTATGAGCTCAGAAGACACCCATGGGATAACACATACATGAGGAGCTTGATGAAGATCTGAACCATTGCTACAAGGTTGATAGAGGATGACAAGCTCACAGATGGGTGCGAGATGAACTTTTGAAAAATTTCAAGATAGAGGATCTTGATATCCAGTGATCCTAGATGGATACATAGAAGATTAATAGCATAGGAAGCTACTTGTCACTCTGGTATAGAATTTTTCAGTGCATAGAGTATGGAAGACAAAGGGAGTATGATTCTTCAGAGGGAGTGACTATAGAAGATCTTGTGTTTCGACATGGTACGACAGGATGGACAGATTACTGATGACTCTAGGCTTTACTAAGAGTGAAGTGGATTCCAACCTTTTCCTCAAGGTTGAAGGCAGAAGACCAGTGATGCTTCTACTATGTGTCGATGCACCATTTTATAGGCATGGAGGTGTGGACAAGGGAAGTATGTAGTAGAGATCCTGAATAGGTCCAGGATGATGGACTGCATGACCACACCTATGGCATCGAACTTGAAGCTGTTAAGTGATGGTTCATCAGAGACGGTTCATGATACGATGTATCGTCAGATGATTGGGTCCTTGATGTATCTAATAAATACAAGACCAAACATATGTTTTTTATGAACACCTTGAGCTAGTTCTTGATAGATCCGACACATGTTAACTTGATTGCTGCAAAGCATATTCTGAGGTACCTGAAGGGTACAATTGATTATGTATTCAAGTACGATATGAATAAGAAGACTAACCTAGAGGGTTATGTTGATTCAGATTGGGCAGGCAGTGCCATCGATAGGAAGAGAACTTCAGGGTGTTGCTTCAGTATGGGATCAGGTGTGATCTCTTGGTTTAGCAGGAAGGAATCCTGGGTAGCACCGAGTACAAATGAAGCAGAGTATGTCATAGCTTGTTCAGCTAGATGTGAGGTAGTATGGCTGCGGAAGCTATTATCTGATTTATTTGATCTCCAGTTGGATTCTACTTGTATACATTGTGACAACCAGAGTTGCATAAAGTTGTTAGAGAATCCAGTGTTCCATGACAAGTCGAAGCATATCAAGATCAAGTACCACTATATCAGGGATATGGTGCAGAGGGGAGAAGTGAAGCTCTAGTATGCTGCGATAGAGGAACAGATATCTGATGTATTGACAAAGCAATTGGCTAGGGTGAAGTTCAAGTACTTCAAGGAGAAGCTTGGTGTTCTCCAGATAGAGGTTTCCTCCAAGGGAAAGTGATGAGTCCCATAGCCATTCTGACATGGTGAGAGGATTGGTTCCTTCCATGGTCAGATGTAAAGGCTGAGCCATTCTGTCATGGTGAAAGGATTGGTTCCTTCCATGTCAGATATGAGTGTTGAGATCCATAGCCATTTTGATGAGTAGGTAAGATATAAGGGCTGAGCCATTCTGTCATGGTGAGAGGATTGGTTCCTTCCATGTCATATATGAGTGCTGAAATCCATATCCATTCTGACGAGTAGGTCAGATATAAGGGCTGAGCCATTATGTCATGGTGAGAGGATTGCTTCCTTCCATGGAAGATATGAGTGCTATCCATTCTGTCGAGTAGGATATATGTAAGAGAAATTGTCATTCTTTGAATGGAGCTGCCTGGTTAGGTACCAAGCGAACTCAGTCTAGGACTGAGTAGCCATTTTGATGTGATAGAGGAATGTGTTCCCACTTGATAAGATATAAGGGTTGAACCATTCTATCATGGCTAAAGGATTAAGTTCCTCCCATGTCAGATGTGAGTATTGGTCATTTCGACGAGCAAGTGGGATGTAAGGGAAACTGCCATTCTCTAGGAGAATGGAGGCACCTGGTCCATTACTAGGTAGCTCAGTCAAGGAGGACTAGGGGCCATTCTGATGTGACTGTAGGATTGGTTCCTACAAGATCAGATATGAGTGTAGAGCCCTTCCATCATTGTGAGCAAGATGTGTTCCTGCCTGGATGGATGTAAGTGTAGAGCCTTTTCATCATTGTGAGCAGGATGTCAGATATGAGTGCTAGCCATTCAGTCGAGTAGGACAGATGTAAGGGAAATTGTCATTCTTTGAATGGAGCTGCCTGGTTAGGTACCAAGAGAACTCAGTCTAGGACTGAGTAGCCATTTTGATGTGATAGAGGGATGTGTTCCCACTTGATAAGATATAAGGGTTGAACCATTCTATCATGGCTAAAGGATTAAGTTCCTCCCATGTTAGATGTGAGTGTTGGTCATTCCGACGAGCAAGTCAAATGTAAGGGAAACTTCCATTCTCTAGGAGAATGGAGGCACCTGGTCCATTACCAGGTAGCTCAGTCAAGGAGGACTAGGGGCCATTCTGATGTGATTGTAGGATTGGTTCCTACAAGATCAGATATGAGTGTAGAGCCCTTCCATCATTGTGAGCAAGATGTGTTCCTGCCTGGATGGATGTAAGTGTAGAGCCTTTTCATCATTGTGAGCAGGATGTGTTCCTGCCTGGATGAATGTAAGTGCAGAAATATTTCATCATTGTGAGAAAGATGTGTTCCATCTTGGATGAGAGTCTTTCGTCATTGTGGTAGGATGTGGTTCTGGCCTGGATGGAAGAACAGAGATCTTCCATCATTGTGGTAGGATGTAGTTCCGGCCTGGATGAAAGTACGGAAATCTTCCCTCATTCTGGTAGGATGTGGTTCCAGCATGGATGGAAGTACAAAACTCTTCCATCTTTGTGGTAGGATGTGGTTTCGACCTGGATGGAAGAACATAAACTTCCATCATTGTGGTAGGATGTGGTTCCAGCCTTGATGGATGTGAGTACTATGCCTTTCTGACGAGTAGGTCATATATAAGTGCTGAAGAAGACCTACATGGAGGCTAGGCCTACAACCAACATGAAAAAGGGATGGTACTGATCTAGATAGAGTGAGGATCTAGATCCAGTTGTGATGATCTAGCAGTGATGATCGAGATCAAGTGATGATCCAGATCTAGTGACAATGTCCAGTGATGATCTAGATCGAGTGATGATCCAGATCTAGTGATGATGTCTAGTGATGATCCATATCAAGTGATGATCCAGATCTAGTGACAATGTCCAGTGATGATCTAGATCGAGTGATGATCCATATCCAGTGATGATGATTCATATCGAGTGATGATCTAGATCTAGTGATGATGATCTAGATCTAGATGACGATGACTTGAAGATGACAAGGACTTGACGATGACCCAGATGATACAGAGAAGAAGACTTGTGCTGATAAATTGTGTCGAGAGAACACCTTCCTAGTTAAGAGGGAGTGTTGATGTAATTGTAACTACGGAATGTATTCACTTGTATTTCTTATCTATTGTAACCCGATGTTCATTCCGATATGTATTGTAATGTACTTGAGTCATGTCATACCCCAATGTTTATTCTGGAAAGTTTCTTTAATGAGAAATTCATGTCAAGTCATTGTGGGTAACCCTCCTATTGTTCAAGGGTTAAAGTCCCCACAGTTGTGGGGCACTAGGGTTATTAGACTATATTAGTGAAGTCGACCCTAGGTCAGTCATTGTAATTTTTGGCAATAGTCCCCACCATTGTGTTAAGGATAAACCTCCTTGTTGGTCAGAGGAAACAAAGTCCCCATAAGTTGTGGGGCACTAGGGTTATTAGACACTCCTAGAGATGTCGGCTCTAGTAAGTAATTTTTAATTGAGGCCAACATGATGGAGTGGGTTCCAAGTGAATGGAAGAATATAAATAGAGATTGAGTCTCTCTATTTAGGACACACAATCTCACTCATTGGGGTGCATGAGTGAAATAGCAGAAGCTCTCTCAATGTGAGAGAGAGAGACTACTACTGTCAGGAGATCATCTTTATGTTTTTGGGTTTTACCTTTGGTGTTGATTCTATCTCTGAGGAAGTTGCGGGGTTTTCTCCTTTATGGTTTCCCTGAGAAAAATTATTTGTGTCTCTTGCCTCTTGTGTTGTGCTTTTGTTTTATTGTTGTGCATGTTATTCTCTCAGTTAAAGTTCCTAAGATCATAATGGTAGCTTATATGTTGAAAAAATAACACATATATGAGTCTATGTTAGGAGGTAGATTTTAGCTTAGTTTTACCAGTTTATATCTGCAAAAGGTATGTCCTCAAGGATGCAAAAGATTAAGGAAAGTAATCTACATAGCCCGTACTTTGGATGACATGTCACAACAAAATAAATGTTTCTTCAAATCAACTATGGTTCTTTGTAAATTTAGGGTTATATTAAGTTTCATGTTGAGCAAGGTCCATCACTAAAGGGACATGGTATTTTCCCAAAATGGTAGTGGGGAGAGCAGGGAAAATATTTTTTAAAGTTACATTTAAGAATTCAAAAAGACATGTAAGAACAGTTGCAATTTCAATGTATAATGATCCAATACCAACAAGATCAATTCGTTTAACAATTGGAGGATCAGTTGTTAAACAAACTAGTAGGAAGGTGCAAAACATTGTGTCCAAGTTCAACGTTTGGGAAAGAAGGTGATTAATAACATAAAATTTAAATCAAATCTTTAGGATCTATGAAACAAATGACTTGAGAATATTTGAATAGCTTGTGTATTTTATTCTTAGTTCAATTCTTATTATATATATTCTAAATATTTTCTACAGTCACCCCTGGAATTGTTTGGCCATTTGGAGGAACGTAATATTCTTGTGGGTTGTAGATACTGGCACAGAACCAGATGAACATAACATCTAGAGTTCCATAGCCAAGTATGGATATGGTATTTAACACTTACTCATGTCAAGCTGCAGGTTTGAGAGGAAGCTTGGTTGTAGGTGTTGTATATTTCTCCTAAACTGTACAAATTTTCTAACAGACTCTTCATTTTCCTATGTTGGACTAAAAGTATAAACTTTCTTCTCTATGAATGTAGCACATAAGAAGGAGCTGCAAATTTCTTCAGTCACCTTCCACAATCGGCTACAATAGATTGGATACAGTGGTGGGAATTTGAAGATGCCAAAAGGGGAAGAATTCCATTGTCTACTAGCAACTATCAACCACAATGATCTATAGGTCAGAATATTGTTGTATTTACACTTGTTTGGAAACAAATTAATGTTGTTTATTCAGCTGAGAAGTTAGTCATCTACAGTGTATCTACACTTTTGTATGTTGTTGTAACTTGTTTACTATGCCAGATAGGGAAAATTGAAGATAGCTCTCAGAAATTAGTTTATCATAAATAGTAGTTACTGGTAATTTGTAATAGTAATAATTATTTAGTTTGTAGATTTCTATCTATCATAAAATTGAATGATTATCATCATTATCAAGCAATAACAACTTCTTAAAGGGTTCTAGCTCAATGGTAGAGTGCTTGCATAATTATAGGCAGGAGGTTGGTGGTTCGATTCCTTTGTGCCCTTCATAAATTTGTGACAACAAAAATGACTAAATTTGCATATATACGACTATTAGTAGCTAATTTCCTGTATCTTAGTCGTATTTAAGTTAGTCATTAATATGTTATAATCTAGTAGTTTATTTAGTTGTATATTTGGTCATTAATTATGGCAATTAGTGTCTAAATCAGTGACTAAATCAATGACTAAATCCATGACTAAATAATTGACTATCAATGACTAAATCATTGAATAATAAGTCAAGCTATTAAGGACTAAGTAAAATATGACTAGCTATAAGATAGTGGAAATTAGATACTATTAGTCACCGACTCAAAAATAGTCGTTTATAGCCTAATTTTTGTAATTTTTTTAGTCATTAATTTCTCATTTTGTACTAGTGCTTGTTCATTTCATGGGATCCCTTACTCAGGAGAAAGATAAATTGGTGATGATGGGCACCATGAAAAATTCCAAAGACCAAGCTTTGGTTGTTGGAGATTATAAGGTAGATTCAAAAAGAAAGAAAAAAGATAAAAAGCCACCTAATAAAAAGAGAGACAAGGCAAAGTCTCAAGAGGAGTCCTCAGAATCCAAGAAGAACCCCCAGAAGAAGAAGAATAAAGGAGAAATGAGCAAGTGCACATATTGTAGTAAGGGCTATCATCTTGAGAGCTGTTGTATGAAAAACTAAATAGACATGTTGACCTAGCTCTTGGAGAAGAACAACATCTCCCTTCGTGATTGCTCAAAGAAGAGGGAAGGACGATCAAATTAATAAGACAAGGAGAGAGTACATTCCTTCATTGCTGGAACCTCAAGCTCACCTAGTTTCATCATTGATTCTAGAGCTTCCAGACATATGGTTTCGACAAAAGAGATCTTCTCTTCACTTGACATGTCGAAAGGTTCGCCAATAGTTTTTAGAGATAACTTTCTGACGGACAGTATGAGAAAGGGTATGATTGATCTTGACCATGGTAATTTCAATAATGTGTTGTATGTTCCAGGTCTTGCTTCTAATCTCTTATCATTGTATGAGATGATTCACACCGGGTCTCAAAAGAAAGCCATCTTCTCCCCCAATGAAGTTGAAATCACTGATATTTCGAATAGTAAAGTCATAGCAAAAGGTGTTTTTGATCAAACTTTGAAGGTATACAAGTTTTTCCATTTTCTACCCTACTCAAACCCCTTTGCTCTTCTTACTCATGCTAATGAAGCAAGAAATCTTTGGCATGAAAGATTTGGCCATATTAACTACTAGTATCTTTCTTATTTGATTGAAAAAGACATGGTCATTGTCAAAACCCCAAATTTTCACAAAAAATTAAAATTTTGAGATAACAATAAATGCTAAAACCCGTGGTCTACTAATAGCTAACGGTTTGCAAAAAAAACGAAACTGTCAAGTAACCAGTTTC
This sequence comes from Pseudotsuga menziesii, assembly GCA_001517045.1. NCBI lineage: Eukaryota > Viridiplantae > Streptophyta > Pinopsida > Pinales > Pinaceae > Pseudotsuga > Pseudotsuga menziesii. Next base: position 747,290 of record LPNX011158072.1, read on the forward strand.
ACTAAATCTTAATTATATTAATTCAATAGTTCATTTTTTTTGTAACAAGAATAAAGTCTTCTTGTGTGCTATTTTTACTGATGAGTCTTTTCATGTCAAGTAGGTGGAATCTAAATTTTGAATCTGGGGCTTACTTAGCAATTGTGCTAACGTAGAAGATTACTAGTTCTTACAGGTTTATAGGTATGATCGAACGAGCAAATTTTAAAAAATTCTTAAAGTATCCAACAATATTTTATTTGCAATTATAAAGCTTAGTAAATAAGCTGCTAAACTTTAAACAGCTTCTGTGAGGTAAAACCATTTGGCTTCCTTCAATTTTTCTTGTAATAAATTTCAGAAGTAAGTAGCGACAGACAAATATGTTTGCAACTCTAAGAATTAGAATCTCAGTTACAAGTACTTCTACTTTAGTCTATATAAATTGCAATGTTATAATGATTGTTTTGTGAGTATTTATACAACAATACATTATTTTATCTGTGTAACAACTATCCCGCATTTCGCTTCTGCAAGATAACTTATAGCCTGTTAACCTTTGGATAGTATAAGTTCGATTATGCAAACTAAAAACCATAATGACTTCCTACATAAAATCATTGTTTGCCTACACTTTAATTTCATGTCGAACCATGAGGTTCTAATAATTTATGGACTCAATAGAATCATTCCTATTCAATTTCTTAATTTTCTATGATACTTCTCTTGAATTCCATTACTGTCTACAAACAGTTTATCTGAGATTCATGCTCTTGAAATAGGTTGAATTTTTAGTTATTTTTGTTTAATTCTCTAACTACTTTACTATCCAATTGACCTGGTGAATCTTTAGTAACATCCAAGTTGAGTCATAACCACAATCCATCAAAGTATTGTTGCTTTGAACTATGTAATAGAATTTCATAATAGTGTTCTTACAATATGTTTCGTCCACTTCATAGTTCTGCTATCAATGAGTTATTAGTTCTTATGTGACTGATAAACATGCATACTCTATTTGTTAATAGACATTCAGTCTATATCTAGATCAAGGTTATAAACATGTTTAGATTAGAGTTTATGATTCTCCAACTTATTACATTATGACATTTATAAAAAAATAGAACTTGTATTATCCTTTTATAAGAGATTAACTATACATTTTTACATAGGAGAACTATAATTATAAGCTTGAGCTCTCCCATAACATATTGTCTCTATCTAAACAAGTTCAATGTTTAGAGAAAGGATATGTTACTAACCAAATTGCATTGGTGATGTTATAATATAATAACATAAGGTTAAAAGGTGAAATGAGCATTATGCATGCATGATTTTCGGGCTTTAACTAAGGTTTAAAAGTGACATTCCTTGATAGGTCATCGTAATCATAACGTTGATATTCTATCACTACACTAGCATATGATAAGGTGCATATTATTATCGATTTGCATAGCAAATTATTGGGTTGATGATATAGTTTACTCCTCGTTCCAATTATTAAATAATTGGATAACATTTTATGTTGGAAACCATAGTATACGACCCATTGCATGGTTAAATTTACGTGGCCACATGGTCGTGTCCTGACCAAGAATGGAAGGTATATTAGCAACTGTAACCCTAACCCTTATCATTTCTTTCCCGTAGTTCACACTGGCCCTTCAGGCTACTTTAGTTGGCTTTCATGGCAGCCGTCGGTCCTCCTCAGCTCTGGTTGTCTTGAGTCTTGGTTCAGTGTTGCATTGTCTCTGGTGTGTGGTTCAAAATCCATTCTCAGTGGCTGGGATTCTCGCTCTACAAACTTGTGGAGAGTATCATTACCCTTGGCTTGTTGTTTGTGTAATCTTCCCTTCGTCATCCTTGTGGCTTGCTATCTGCTCCAGTTTGTCTTTCTATCAACGTGGCTTGCTGTTGCGTGAGGTTTTTATCTTGTAGGATGTTTGAGTCTTTATTTTGTAAATCCTGTAGGTGACATTGCTTCGACGATGTTGTTCGTTGTTTCCATTGACAAGTGAATAATAGTTTTTTCATTCATTTACTTGCTGCAAGTGTATTTGTTGTTATCATGGGTCAAATAGATATTTGTTTACTAACAGTGGTCTTTCACACTCCTTGCAGGTGCTCGCCACTGTAAACTTTCATGATGGAGAAAGTAAGCCATCAACCAGCGAATGCCATGGCTTGTGGCTCAGTTCGAGTAAGCCCCGTGGTCCATATGTTGGGTTTTCACCCTACTTGTAACAGGGTGGTCAATGGAATTGCCCATGGTTTTGGGGAATCCTTCCTCGACTTGCCACAAGTTAAAGTTTGATTTTACAGGTTGTTTGTGGGTTTACCCAGTTTTGAATCCCTCACTAGTCGATGGGTAGACTCGGTTTAACTGAGCAATGTATTTAGTTTGATGCTTGGCTTTACGGAATGGTTAAATTAATAGTTTTTGTAAAGACAGTTTGGTATTAAGTATTGGTTTAGTTTATCGGATGTTTAATGTTATACTCTATGTAATTTCAGGGTTTTACCCTTATTGACTATAAATGAAGCTTTAAACTCTGTTTGAATTACTCTGTAAGGGTTTATAATTAAGGTTTTTAAGACTGATACTTACAATCATAATTTAATTCTTGCTTGTTTTTATTTACAGTTATGAATTAGGGTTTATCCTATGGAAACCCTCGTTTTGAAATAGATTATTCCAGTTTATAATAATTACACAGTCTTTCTTTCTATCCTTAAAGGACTGTGAGTAATTTATATTAACCTGGTTACTTAATGGTTACATAATTTAAATAAATTTGGTTTATTACTTCAATGTTCTGATATTTGTAAATGTAATAATTATAAGGGTTTAAACCCCGTCGTTCACTTTTATAGATACATACTGTTAATAAAATGAAAAGACACAGTTTCTTTTATAAGTACATTTTGTATATGTTGATCAGTAATGCATTTCATTTCTGTGTTTAAATTTAGTTGGTTCTTTAATAGTTTAAAAGAACTAACTTATGGTTTAACCTAGGTTACTAATGTATATAACAATATAGATAAATTATGCTTAGAAACATGAGCTAGGGTTTATCCTATTTAACTTTTATAATGATGATTTATGTATTGCTCTTTTGTTAAATTCGATTATTGTCACAATATTTCTTCAGTTTGTTTAAAAGAATTACTAATTCATAAACAATACTATTTATTGTTAATAATAATATTATTTGTATTAATAATAATATTGTTTGTACATACTGTATTCCTTTAAGTTTATTTTTACATAAATATATTATTAATAAAGACTGAGAACAGTCTATAATAGTTGAGTTTATTTAATAAGATTATTTTGTAAGCTTGGTGAAATAAATAAGAACTTGCATACCTGTAAATACTCCTTTACATATAATTTGTCAGTAAGTCTATTAAGATAGTTCCTTATTAATAATATTGTATGCATAGGTTACTACTGTCTTTTAGTTATTCTAACTCTAAGAAAAAGAATACTGTAAGAGTTATTAAGTTCTTATTTATTATATCCGTTATCTTAAATTAGTTTATCTTCAGAATTTAATTAGGTTACCAATACTTACTTAGAGTTCAGATTGTTGCAGGTAAAATAACTATTATTATTAGGAAAGGAAGTAAACTAATAAAATTATATTTACATCTTTACTTAACATAATAATAAGCATTCAACTGATATTTCTATTTCTTCTGTTTCAGTGTAGATGTATAGTTTATACAAGAAGATACTTGTGTAAAACATGAATTCCATACTTGAATATACTGCTATTAGTAAAATAATACAATTCTGTTCTTTTTCTAATATTCTTAATACACAGTCTAGTTCTAACAACAACCCTACGAAACAAATTAATATTCTTTCTGGAAAAACAACTATCTACTGAAAGAAAAGATTTCAATACTCTGAAAAACATAAGTACTCTATTCATTTCATATTCCTATCATACTTCATTCATTTTAAACACACTACCTGTGCTAGAGTACAATCTGGTTTACTCTAGATGGGGAAAAACACATGTAGGATTATTTTTCATCAAAGAACAGATTCAGCATTTAAAACAACTAAGAGATTTCAATCTTAACAGTTCACTACATAACATATAAATCATTCATTATTTGTTCATACATAGATATAAACTTTAACACATAAATTAAAAGATAGTAGAACCTATTTTTTTTAAGTTGGATAGCAACAGTGTTGGGAGGCCGTTCCTCCCTACCAACTCCTCGAGAGCGCTCAAACAACAACTTCCCAGGACCCCCGAGCCTGTTTCTGGTCTCCTTGGCTCGGACTAGGTGGAGCATACATCAAAGTACCAATCCAAAGACTCAATACCAACTATGCACACTGTAGCAAGATCTTTCAGCTGGAAAGCTGTACTAGATCACTTTCCTCCAGTTTACCCCTCAAACACCTTCCTCAAAAATTCCCTTCCCAATGAATTCCTTGAAGTGCATTCACCTAAATGATTCTTCTTCTGGAAAAATGAGCAGCCTCAGCTCTCTTCAATGGGATTTTTTATTAAGATTGTCTATGTCTTTTTTGGGTTAGTTGTCATTAATTGAGCCATCTGGTCTGATTCCACTTTCTTGGGGGATCATGACCCCAAATGTAGTGAGGTTTCCACCTGCAACATTAGAAGTGTTTGAGGATGCTGCCACTTGTCTATTTTCTCTCCACCTAATCTCCTCCACCATATTGACCAGTAACACTCTTTTTAACAGCTCTCCCAAGCTGTTGCCTCCACTTTTATTTATTAAAAAGTAAAATATTCAGAATTACATTCCACATCCTTGACTCTTGTGAGTCACCAGTTACAAATTTAACATAAAATTTAACATAATGTCTTGCAATAAAATCAAATAAGATAATATTATTTTTCAAAATTGGGGCATGTGACATACACACCCCCTTAGAATATAACATTGTCCTCGATGTTATTTATTCTTTATTCTAGGAAGTCCCTTGGAATAGAATTGGATATGCATCTTGCATTTTACATTCCGATTTCCAGGTGGATTCCTCTGGACTAAGGTGCTTCCATTGCACCTTCATATGTCCAATGGTGCGGTTCCGAAGTGTAATTTCCCTCCTCCCGAGGATACAGTCCGATTCCACCAGAAATTCTCCTTCTGGTTCCACCTGTACAACATTCCAGTCAACAACATGAGTAGCATCATGAACATATTTCTTTAAAACAAAAATGTGAAATACATTATGTACTCTTAATTTAGGTGGTAATGCTAATTGATAAGATACTTGTCCAATCGTAGACAAAATTTCAAATGGGCCATAGTAACGAGGTGCCAGTTTTGCACAACTCCCTAATCTTAGAGAGCTCTTTTTGGGCCTTACCTTGATGAACACATGTTCACCTACCTGGAACTCCTTTGGAATTCTTTTTAAGTTTGCTTGACTTTTCTGCCGATCCCGTGCCACTTTCAGATTTATCTGCACTTGTTTCACAATTTCTTCCATTTCTTTCAACAGTTATGGACCTAATACCAATCTATCTACTGGATTACAACAAGAGATAGGAGTATTACATTTCCATCCATATAAAATTTGAAATGGAATAAATCTAGCTGATGTCTGATAATTATTATTATAAGCAAATTCTGCCAGATGTAAATAGTCCTCCCATTTACCTGGTTGGTCTTTAACATACATTCTTAATAAATATTCCAGTGCCTCGTTTACCCTTTCAGTTTGTCCATCTGTTTGAGGATGGAAAGAAGTACTAAAATTTAATGTGGTGTTTAACCCTTGAAACAAAGACTTCCAAAATTTTCCTGTAAACTTAGGATCTCTATCTGAGATTATGACTTTTGGTACTTCATGTAATCAGAAAATCCGTTTTAGAAAAATATCAGCTATGTTTGCAGCTTTGTAAGTTGTTTTAACGGGTATAAAGTGAGATGATTTGCTTAACTTATCAACTAATACCATGATAGAATCATTCTGATTTTGATTTTTAGGTAATCCAGTAATAAAATCTAGACTAATTACCTCCCATTTCTAGCTAGGGATGGGTAAAGGCTGAAGCAAACCAGCTGGGTGTTGGTGTTCAGTTTAAAACCTGTTGACATTCTAAACACCTTGCAATATATTTAGCTACTTCAGTTTTCATATTTGGCCACAAATACTCTTTTCTTAACATGGTTATAGTCTTTTGATAACTTGGATGACCTGAATATGGTGTTTTATGACTTTCATCCAGAATTAACAGCTTGAATTTAGGCACGTTAGGTACATACAATTTATCTTTATATAGTAAAAATTCTTTTTCATTTAAACTGTAACCTTTTATTAAGTTTTCTATTGGATTTTCTTTAGCTTTAGCTTGCAAATTCTGGTAAATTTCATCTTGTTTTATTCCTTCTTTAAGCTATTCATCTAAGTCTGAAACATAAGTGCTGATTGATGTTACAAAATTCATCCTTGCGTTCCTACTTAATGCATCAACAACTTTATTTTCTTTACCTTTTCTATGCTGGATTTCAAAATCGTACTCGCTTAAGAAAGCTAACCACCTAGCTTGTTTGGCATTTAAATTAGGATAATCTAAAAGATACTTCAATCCTTTATTATCAGTCATTAAACAAATTTTATGCCAATTAGGTGATGTCACCACATCTTTAAGATGTGTATTACAGCTTCTAATTCCAGATCATATGTTGCATAATTCTTTTCATGAACTTTTATCTTTCTAGACTCATAGGAAATAACATGGCCTTCTTGAGTCAGAACACCACCTAAGCCATCATTACAAGCATCATTTCACACTACAAATTCTTTATTAGGATCTACTATTCTTAAAATAGGTGCGCTGGTTAATAAAGTTTTTAACTTTTAAAATCTTTCTTCACATTTTTGATTCCAATCGAACTTCTTTTTTTTCTTCTGCAAGGAAGTTATCAGATTTGCTATCCTTGAAAAGCCTTAAATGAACCTCCAGTAGTAACCAGTAATGCCCATGAAAAATCTAACATCCGTCACATCCTTAGGAACCGGCCAATCTTCGATTTCCCATATCTTTTTAGGATTTATGGAAATTCCTTCCTTGGTCACTACGTGACCTAAATACTGAATCTTATCCTTGAAGAAATCACACTTACTAAACTTTGTGAAGAGTTGATGTTCTCAAAACTCTTGCAAAACAATTTTTAGATGTTCTTTATGTTCTTCTCCAGTTTTTGAATACATTAAAATGTCATCGATAAACATGACCACAAACTTATCTAAATAATTATGCATTACGTTGTTCATTAAACACATGAAGACATTTGGGGCATTAGTAAGCCCGAATGGCATTATGACAAATTCGTAATGACCATATCTTGTTCTGAAAGTTGTCTTAAAGATGTCTTCATCTTTAATCCTCACTTGATGATATCCAGACCTTAAATCTATTTTTCAAAACACCGTGGCTCCACGTAGTTGATCAAACAGATCATCTATACAGGGCAACGAATATCAATTTTTTATGGTCATCTTGTTTAACTGACGGTAATCTATGCAAAGTCGCATAGTTCCATCCTTCTTCTTGACGAAGATGATAGGTACCCCCCAGGGAGACACACTTGGTCGAATATAATTTTTTCAATTAGTTCTTTTAATTGCAATTTTAATTCATTAATTTCGAGTATGTTCATTTGATAAGGGGCCTTTGAGCTAGGTACTACACCCGGTACCAGCTCAATGGTGAAATCCAATCCCCTTTTTAGAGGTAACCGCGGAATTTCTTTTGGGAATACATTAACATATTATTTTAAGACTGGGATGTCTTCCACTTTTAACTTATCTATTTTAATTTTACTTTCCTCGTCATTAATTGTTACAGCATAAGCATTACATCCCTTTCTAACAGCTCTTTTAATTTGTAAAGCATAAATCTTCCTTACAGTAGTTTTTCTAGGAATTCCTTTAACACTTACTGGTTTTTCATCACTGTTTAAGCATGTGAAATTTTTATCATAACAGTTTAGAATTACTCTATGTTGTTCTAAGCAGTCCATACCAATCAACAAATCATAAGAACCAAGTGGAAAAACATTAATTTTAACAATAGTTTCAAATTTATCCATAAATAATGCACATTCTTTCACAAAACAAGTTACTTTTCTTTTAGCACCAGTGGCTAACTGAACGAACCATGAATTCTCAAACTTATCAATAGATAACTTACATTTTTCTCCTATCTGAGGTGCAATATAACTGAGACTAGCTCCTGGATCAATCAAAATAGTTATAAGGTTCTGATTTATCATACATTCTACTTCCACCATGGAAGTCTGATATTCAGCTTGTCGGTTCTCCAAGGCTGTGTTGATTCTAGGCATGCTCCTTGCTAGTTCTCCAATGGTCATCTCCTCCTGCATAGTATGAATATTGCTAACAGTCTTCTTCCAGTTTAGACATACTGAAGCATAGTGTGGGACATTACACTCCGAGCACTTAACAGGCTCTTTACACTCAAAGTTCTTGGTAAAGTTTCCATGATTATTTGCAGTTTCCTTACCTTTAGAATTATTCTGAATCCGGGGATTACTTAGCAATTGTGCTAATGCAGAAGATTATTGGTTCTTACAGGTTTACAGGTATGATCGAACGAGCACGATTTAAAAAAATCTTAAAGTATCCAGCAGTATTTTATTTGCAATTATAAATCTTAGTAAATAAGATGCTAAACTTTAAAGAACTTCCGTGAGGTAAAACCATTTGGCTTCCTTCAATTTTTCTTGTAATAAAGTTTAGAAGTAACTAGCGACAGAAAAATATGTTTGCGACTCTAAGAATTAGAATCTCAGTTACAAGTCCTTCTACTTTAGTCTATATAAATTGCAATGTTATAATGATTGTTTTGTGAGTATTTATAGAATAATACATTATTTAATCTGTGTAGCAACTGTCCCACATTTCGCTTCTACAAGATAACTTACAGCCTGTTAACCTTTGGACAGTATAATATCGATTGTGCAAACTAAAAACCATAATGCCTTCCTACATAAGATCATTGTTTGCCTACACTTTAATTTCATGTCGAACCATGAGGTTCTAATAATTTCTGGACTCAATAGAATCATTCCTATTCAATTTCTTAATTTTCTATGATACTTCTCTTGAATTACATTACCATCTACAAATAGTTTATCTAAGATTGATGCTCTTGAAACAAGTCAACTTTTTAGTTATTTTTGTTTAATTATATAACTACTTTACTATCCAATTGACGTGGTGAATCTTTAGTAACATCCAAGTTGAGTCATAACCACAATCCATCAAAGTATAGTCGCTTTCAACTATGTAACATAATTTCATAATAGTGTTCTTACAATACGTTTTGTCCACTTCATAGTTCTGCTTTCAATGAGGTATTAGTTCTTATGTGGCTGATAAACATGCATACTCTATTTGTTAATAGACATTCAGTATATATCTAGCTCAAGGTTATAAACATGTTTAGATTAGAGTTTATGATTCTCCAACTTATTACATTATGCCATTTATAAAAAATTATAACTTGTATTATCCTTTTATAAGAGATTAACTATACATTTTTACATAGGAGAACTATAATTATAAGCTTGAGCTCTCCCATAACATATGGTCTCTATCTAAAAAAGGTTAATGTTTAGAGAAAGGATATTTTACTAACCAAATCGCATTGGTGATGTTATAATATAATAACATAAGGTCAAAAGGTGAAATGAGTATTATGCATGCATGATTTTCGGGCTTTAACTAAGGTTTAAAAGTGACATTCCTTGATAGGTCATCGTAACCATAACATTGATATTCTATCACTACACTAGCATATGATAAGGTGCATATTATTATCGATTTTCATAGAAAATTATTGGGTTGATGATATAGTTTACTCCTTGTTCCGATGATTAAATAATTGGATAACATTTTATGCAGCCAACCATAGTATACGACTCACTGCATGGTTAAATTTATGTGGCCACGTGGTCATCTCCTGACCAAGCGTGGAAGGTATATTAGCCACCGTTACCCTAACCCTTATCATTTCTTTCCCGCAGTTCGTGCTGGCCCTTGAGGCGGCTCTGCTTGGCTTTCATGGCACCCGTCGGTCCTCCTCAGCTCCGGTTGTCTTGAGTCTTGGTTCAGTGTTGCATTGTCTCTGGTGTGTGGTTCAAAATCCATTCTCAATGGCTGGGGTTCTCACTCTGCAAACCTGTGGAGATTATCATTACCCTTGGCTTGTTGTTTGTGTAATCTTCCCTTCGTCGTCCTTGTGGCTTGCTATCTGCTCCAGTTTCTCTTGTTGTCCTCATGGCTTGCTATTGCGTGAGGTTTTTATCTTGCAGGATGTTTGAGTCTTTATTTTGTAAATCCTGTAGGTGACAGTGCTTCAACGAGGCTGTTCGTCATTTCCATTGACAGGCGAATAATAGTTTTTGTGTTCATTTACTTGTTGCAAGTGTATTTGATGTTATCGTGGTTGAAACAGATATTTGTTTACTGAGAGTGGTCTTTCACAGTCCTTGCAGGTGCTCGCCACTATAAACTTTCATGGTGGAAGAAGTAATCCTTCAACTAGTGAATGTCATGGCTCGTGGCTCAGTTCGGGTAAGCCCTGTGGTCCATATGTTGGGTTTTCACCCTACTTGTAATAGGGCGGTCAATGGAATTACCCAGGGTTTTGGGGAATCCTTCCTCGACTCGCCACAAGTTAGAGTTTGATTTTATAGGTTGTTTGTGGGTTTACCCAGTTTTGAATCCCTCGCTAGTCGATGGGCAGACTTGGTTTAACTGAGCAATGTATTTAGTTTGATGTTTGGATTTACGGCATGGTTAAATTAATAGTTTTTGTAAAGACAGTTCGGTCTTCAGGCTTGGTTTAGTTTATCATATGTTTAATGTTATACTCTGTGTAATTTCAGGTTTTTACCCTTCTTGAATGTAAATGAAGTTTTAAACTCTGTATGAATTACTTTGTAAGGGTTTATAATTAAGGTATTTAAGACTGATACTTATAGTCATAATTTAATTCTTGCTTGTTTTTATTTACAGTTATGAATTAGGGTTTATCCAGTGGAAACCCTCATTTTGAAATGGATTATTCTAGTTTAGAATAATTACACAGTCTTTCTTTCTATCCTTAAAGGACTGTGAGTAATTTATATTAACCTGGTTACTTAATGGTTACATAATTTAAATAAATTTGGTTTATTACTTCAATGTTCTGATATTTGTAAATGTAATAATTATAAGGGTTTTAACCCCGTCGTTCACTTTTATAGATACATACTGTTAATAAAATGAAAAGACACAGTTTCTTTTATAAGTACATTCTGTATATGTTGATCAGTAATGCATTTCATTTCTGTGTTTAAATTTAGTTGGTTCTTTAATAGTTTAAAAGAACTAACTTATGGTTTAACCTAGGTTACTAATGTATATAAGAATACAGATAAATTATGCTCAGAAACATGAGCTAGGGTTTATCCTATTTAACTTTTATAATGATGATTTATGTATTCCTCTTTTGTTAAATTCGATTACTGTCACAAACAAGCTTTCTTCAGTTTGTTTAAAATAATTACTAATTCATAAACAATGCTGTTGATTGTTAATAATAATATTATTTGTATTAATAATATTATTATTTGTATTAATAATATTATTGTTTCTACATACTATATTCCTTTAAGTTCATTTTTACATAAATATATTATTAATAAAGACTGAGAACAGTCTATAATAGTTGAGTTTATTTAATAAGATGATTTTGTAAGTTTGGTGAGAGAAATAAGAACTTTCATACCTGTCAATACTCCTTTACATATAATTTGTTTGTATGTGTGTTAAGATAGTTCCTTATTAATAATAGTTTATGCATAGGTTACTACTGTCTTTTAGTTATTCTAACTCTAAGAGAAAGAATATTCTAATAGTTATTAAGTTCTTATTTATTATATTCCCTATCTTAAATTAGTTTATCTTCAGAATTTAATTAGGTTACCAATACTTACTTAGAGTTCAGATTGTTGTAGGTAAAATAACTATTATTATTAGGAAAGGAAGTAAACTAACAGAATTATATTTACATCTTTACTTAACATAATAATAAGAATTCAAGTGATATTTCTATTTCTTCTGTTTTAGTGTAGATGTATAGTTTATACACGAATATACTTGTGTAAAAGAATGAATTACATACTTGAATATATTGCGATTAGTAAAATAATATGATTCTGTTCTTTTTCTAATATTCTTAATACACAGTCTAGTTCTAACAACAACCCTATGAAACAGATTAATATTCTTTCTGGAAAAACAACTATCTACTGAAAGAAAATACTTCAATACTGTGAAAAACATAAGTACTCTATTAATTTCATATTCATTTCATACTTCATTCATTTTAAACACACTACCTGTGCTAGAGTACGATCTGGTTTACTCCAGATGGGGAAAAACACAGGTAGGATTATTTTTCATCAAAGAACAGATTCAACATTTAAAACAACTAAGAGATTTCAAGCTTAATAGTTCACTACATAACATATAAATCATTCATTATTTGTTCATACACAGATATAAACTTTAACATAGAAATTAAAAGATAGTAGAACCTGCTTTTTTAAAGTTGGATAACAACAGCATTGGGTGGCCATTCCTCCCTACCAGCTCCTGGAGAGCACTCAAAAAATGACTTCTAAGGACCCCCGAGCCTGTTCCCGGTCTCCTTGGTTGGGACTAGGTGGAGCATACAACAAAGTACTAGTCCAAAGACTCAATACCAACTCTGCACACTGCAGCAAGATATTTCAGCTGGAAAGTTGTACTAGATCACTTTCCTGCAGTTTACCCCTCAAACACCTTCCTCAAAAATTCCCTTCCCAATGAATTCCTTGAAGTGCATTCACCTGAATGGTTCTTCTTCTAGAAAAATGAGCAGCCTCAACTCTCTTCAAATGGATTTTTTATTAAGATTGCATAGGTATTTTTTGGGTTAGTTGTCATTAATTGAGCCACCTGCTCTTATCCCATTTTCTTGGGTGATCATGACCCCAAATGTAGGGGGGTTGCCACCTGCAACATTGGAAGTGTTTGAGGATGCTGCCACTTCTCTATTTTCTCTCCACCTAGTCTCCTCCACCATATTGACCAGTAACACTCTTTTTAACATCTCTCCCAAGTTGTTGCCTCCAATTTTATTTATTAAAAATTAAAATATTCAGAATTACATTCCACATCCTTGACTCTGCTAAGTCATCAATTACAACTTTAACATAAAATTTAACATAATGTCTTCAAATAAAATAAAATAATATAATATTATTTTTCAAAATTGGGGCATGTGACAGTCATAGGGTTACCAAAGGTCAAGTTTTCTAAGGGAGTCTATCAAGTTTGTATCCTAGGAAAACACCCAGAGAACATGTATGAGAGAGCTAGTCATGAGAGAACCTCTGCGCCTCTTGAGTTGATCCATAATGACATTTATAGTCTATTACCTCATATTTCCATGAGTCAAGCCAAATATGCACTCACCTTCATAGATGACTTTTCTAGGTATTGTTGGGTTCACTTCCTAAAGCATAAGTCTGAATTTTTTGACCTCTTCAAAGTATTTAGACCCTTGGTTGAAAACCAGTCTGGGAGGAAACTCAAGATCCTCAGATATGACAATGGTGGTGAGTATTCCAACTCTAAGTTCATCCAGTATTGAAAAGATGCAGGTATCCAAATGCACCATTCTATTCCTTACACACCACAACAAAATGGTGTTGCTGAGAGAAAGAACAGATCACTGAAGGAGATGGCAACTTGTATGATGGAGGCTAAAACTTTCCCACCAAAGTTTTGGGCCAAAGCTATAAACTGTGCATCCTATATCTAGAATAGGGTGCCACATAAGCAAATTGATGTTATGACTCCTTTCAAAGCTTGGAGTGTGCACAAGCCAGATGTGACCCGTTTCAGGATTTTTGGGTCAAAGGCTTGGGATAGAATTCCAACTAAAAATAGGAAGGATTTGCAACCCCAAATCCAAGAGAATCTATTTGTTGGGTATTATAAAGATTCAAAAGGATACTATATGATCAAATTGAGCACTAACAAATCTTTCATTGAAATAAGTGTTCAGTTCGAAGAAGAGCCTTTAGCAGCAGTTGAAGTTGGAGAGTCTTCTTCACCACCATAGCCATTGATTGTAAGTGAAGAGACTAATGAGTTTGCTGATTCTGATATGTCTAATAATGATGAATTAATTTCAGATCCTAACATTTCTACAATACCAAAGTGGGAATAAAGGACCATTCATGCAGCTGGGGAACTAGCTGGAAATCCTAATGACACTAGGAGGACTAGATCTCAATTTGAGAGTGCCCTTTGTGTGAAAGATCCACTCTTTCCTAAGAATTTTTATTTGATGATAGATTCTGATCCATAGACATATGAATATGCAGCATATGATCCAATATGGAAAACAACCATGAAAGAAGAATTCAACTCGGTCCAGAAGAACAACACATGAGAATTGGTTGATCTCCCCCCAGGGAGAAAGATAGTGAAGTGTAAGTGGGTATTTAAAACTAAGTTTTCTGTTAATGGTTCACATTTTAAATATAAGGAAATATTGGTAGCCAATGGCTACTCTCAGGTAAATGGTATTGACTAAAATGAGACCTTTGCACCAAGACTCCATAAGGCTTTCTCTAGCCATTACTGCTTCAAAGCAGTGGGAGGTGAATGAAGAGATTTATATGCAGCAACCAAAAGTTTTTGTATCTAATACATATTTAGTGTTGAGGTTAAATAAATCATTGTATGGACTGAAGCAAGCCCCCAGGGCTTGGTATGCCAAGATTGATGTCTTTCTGCTGTCACTGAGTTTTGCTCGATGCAAGTCTAATCCTAATGTATATTTGAAGATGATTCATGGTTATTTAATGATTATTGTTCTCTATGTCGATGACCTACTGATGACAGGAAGTTCAAAGAAAGAGATTTCTTCCTTGAAGGATGCAATGAACCATGCCTTTTCTATGAAGATTTGGGATTGTTGAGCCAATTATTGGGCCTCGAACTTACTCAATACCAACATGGAATCAAGGTTCATCAGTCAAAGTATGATTCAAATTTTCTTACCAAGTTCAGCATTAAATATTGCAATCCAAGCAAGACTCAATTCCTTTCAGGAGTTAAGCTCGAAGAAGCAGGTTCTTCTCTTATGGTAAATAATACACTATATAGGCAGTTGATTGGGTGTTTGATTTATCTTACACATACTCAACCTGACTTATATTATGCAATTAGTGTGGCTTCAAGATACATGGATCAGCCTCATGAGGTCCATTGGACAACAGCCAAGAGGATCGTAAACTTTGTTCAGGGAACAAGGACTCATGGGATTTCTTACAAAGCAAAATCTAACTCAGAGGTAGTTGGATCTATTGACAGTGATTGGGAAGGTGACAACACTGATCAAAAGTATACCTCAAGATATGTGTTCATTCTTGTAGAAGGACCATTCATCTATTCAAGGAATAAGTAGAGTGCCATAGCACTCTCATCTACAGGGGCAGAGTATAGAGGAGTTGTAAATGCGACTACTCAATGTTTATGGTTGCGGAGGATACTTGGAGAATGTGGATTCGAATCAGAGTTTTCTGCAATCATCTATTGTGAAAATCAAAGCACCATTCAAATATCTACTGATCTAGTTCAAATACAAATAACCAAGCACACTGAGATTCATATGCACTATATCATGGAGCTTGTGCATGATGGTACCATTGCTCTACTCTACTGCTCACATTCAGAACAAGTAGTAGACATCTTCACCAAAGTATTATGTAAGAAGACCTTCAATAATCTCAAATCACTGCAGGGGATTGCTGATCATGTGGTGAATAATGATTGATGACAAGATTTCCACACAAAAAAATTCCTGTCCATGTTTAAGGGAGGATTTTCCCACTGGGTTTTTGCCTCTTTCCTTCGTTGTATGGACATGCAGTATGTAAAACACTGACTAATCCTTGTTTCTAGACCCTATAATTTTCTAATATTTACTCATAAATTCAGGATTAAGGGGAGGTGTTAGAATAATCAATCCATACTTACCCATATTTGACATTAATTAAATCATTTTTGTCTTATTCCTATAATCGTACATTCCCTCTTTATGCTAATTGACTTCTATACGTTCCTAGAAGTCAATACTTGCTAAAATGGGTCATGGAGTGATTTGGAATCATATTGGAAAAATATTTAGCATATCTAATTTATTCTTGGTTCCTTAAAGCACATATCTACTTTTTCTGAAAGTTTCCTTGCTTTACAGTTGTTTTAAGGCATAAAGGAAAAGCTAGTCTAGGGGAACTTGCCTTGTTTTTTGACCACATCATCCTCCTTCCTTTTCTCCATACAAAAGAAAGAATGATTTGTCTTTCCACCACTTATTATCTTTCCCACTTTATTTATCTAATTCGTGAGGATCTTCATGTATTTGGAAAGTCCTTTTTGCACCTATGGGGGATTTGACTTGTTTTTGTAAGCCTTATTTTTGACCAATTCAAATAGAAACCTAGTGATTTCTAATCTCTCATGTAATTATATATTTGAGCATCCTATTAATTCATATTATTGGCTAACTTACACTTATTCAATACAATATTAGTTATGTTGCAATTTCAGTCTCCTTTTGTGTGAATTTTGCATGTTTGATTAGCATTTTTGTGAGTGTAATTGATCTATCTCTTGGGTTCAATTTCCAAAACCATGTTCCCATGATTTAGGATTCTTATATCCTTTAAATTGGGCTTATGGTATTCTATGTTTCTGCTTATGGTGTGGTGCTCTAGGAATTAAAAGGGTGAATCATAGGAATTCTATGTTATTCTATCAAACAAAAGGAGGTTACAAATATGAGGTAAAGTGGTCAATGTTTACTCTAACGAAGATATTAGTTATGATTTTCATTTAAATTACTAAACTAGAATACTCATTTTACTCACTGGATAACCACCACCTTGACTCATTGCAGAAGGAAAGATTCCATGCCATGTACGATGAGCAAACTAGTATTATTATCACTGGTCACTACATACCCAACCGAAACTAGTATTATTATTCATTCACTGGAACAACGAAATGAGGTCATATTTTTATTCTTGAGAGTTACTTGTGATAGAGAAAGGATCAAGTTAGTCCTATATTGAGGAGTGTTCATGTCAACTTTGATTCTTCATTGTGGTCTTAATTAAATAGTGGAGAACTAGGACACATGTTCAGTACAGTTTAGTTACATGGAAACAAGATGGGTTTGTATACTTTGGTTAAACAGGGAAGTTGGACCAGGTAATCATACCATGCAGTAATCCTAACCATGCTAAATAACTTTGTTGTGGACCAGTTTTGGATCTTAGTGATCTACTCCTATGATCCAACTCTTTGTGTTTCTGGAATACATCAATTTAAAGGTATACCACAGGAAATCGACTATTCTAGGCTAGAGGGTGTATGTGCCTCTGATTCTTGGATTCTATGGGAATTCTCTAGTACTTTTTACTACATGTCCACTAGAAAAAGGGGTAACATCTGTCGTCTCTTGGTATCTCCAAAACATGTATTCATGATATTTAGGATTATAGGACATCTGCTGAAGCAATTCCATAATAAAGAGCTACTCCAAGAGTGAAAATGGTGGAGGAATCTATGGTGAAGCAGGTTACTTTGGGGGATACCCTATTTTCTCTTATTTTTCTGTAGCTTCCTCCGTTGGGATATATTCCTATAAGTAAGGGCTCATCAACTAAACACTCTTGCATGCCCAAGTGTGAGAACTCTAGATCATCATAATTACCACCCGATCCCATCATTTCCTCATCCATGAAAAACTCATCAATTCCTTCCACAATAGTATGTGAGTTTCTTTCTTGAGTAGTAGTGGAACCTATGTCTATAATTACTTGCTTCTATGCTAGAGGAGAGGAATGATCCCCTAGTTTTGTTGCTTCATTGACAACTAAAACCGTGGGATATGCTCAATGCTAACTTGGGGCTTAGCATCAATTGTAACCTCTAGGATGGTGAAAGAGTGTCCCTATTCAAACTTCTGAACTCCTTTAATGTCTCCTCCACCAAAGATAAACCTTTCCTTTATGCCATATGTTTTGATAGAATATGATTGATGAAGAGTTAATACATGCCGATCCCTATATATTCGATGAACCTAATAAAGGAAAATTATTGTTCACTTTTGCTGTAAAGTAAAGTAGAGGAGTTCGGAATTCTAGTGCAAGCTCTCACAAATGCATCTTCGATGCCACCATTGTATCTCCCCAGTTCTATCATTGGAACAAAAATGAAGTTTAAAAATAATGGAGTAATAGAACCCAATACATATGAAAAACATTTCTTGGTATTCCCTAGACTAGTTGCTACGGATAATATTTTATAGGAAAATAACCTAACCTAAATGCATAAGAAGGGAATTTGAAAAAAATAATTAGAATGGTATCTAAGTTCAGAAATACCAAACCCCATACCTTCCTCCTTTCTCTTGAACATGCTTCATATTCTCGATTCTTGATCATATGCTTCTGGCGCCACTACACCGGATTATCTGTTATAGAATCGTGCCCTTCTTTATTCCAGACAAGGGGTTCAGAGCCAAAATATGCGGCTATGATAGGGATATCATTGTTACTCTTCACCAGAGCCAATAATTCCCCAAATTGTTGGTGTGGGTGGTGAAATTGCAGCCATTCTGGATTCTACATGTTCTGACCTACAAGCACAAATTCCATTGCAAATATGATCATGCTTCCATTATTCCCCCTTGATTCAGGCCATCCTCCTCCTTTTCTTCCTCCTCATCCTCCTATTTCCCAAAATGCGTTTGTGCAAGAAAATTCTCCACCGCTGTGGCCTGAGTAGTTTGAAAACTAGGTCTGTGAATGTCTCTCCACACTTGATCAAGACTACCCCCAGCTGCAACTCTCACCTCGCTTTGTAGCCCACAAGATGGGGAGCCAAGAATACTGTCCTCCATGTTACTCTTTCCTACATCACCACCACCATGAAGCTTCTCCACCAGCATTTCCATGGATTTAAAGAACCAAAAATTGGAAGGGGAAACCATGGCCTGGGACCCTCTCTTCCTCGTTGCAATACATCATGAACAATACTGAACAACATATGCTTGTGTTATAATTCCCTCTTAATTCCATCCATTATATTTTATGGAATTATTATGAACCCTTCCTTCCCCATTGCAATACATCATTAACAAAAATGAACAAAATATGTTTGTTTTCTAATTCCCTCTTAATCCCCTTCATTATATTTTATGGAATTATTATGAGCCACATCCCCTTGTTTTTAAATTGTACAAAAAAATTAGTTTTAATAAGAATTCAAAACTTCATGAGATAAACAGGTTATGTTTAATTCCATTCATTATATTTTATGGAATTATTATGAGCCACATCCCCTTGCTTTTAAATTATAAAGATAACGCGACCTGCGGAAAATAGTCCATTTTTTATGTCATGTTTGTACGCATTGACCATTTCTTTGAAATATTGGTCCTTAGTGGTTAAATTAGTTAGAATTTGTTAGGAGTTAGTTATAAGTGGACCTTGAATGTAAAGCCGGAAGCCTATATATAGAGTTAGAATTGTGAATGTAAAATATACATCATAGGAGGAATGATAGAGGGTAAGGAGAGGAAAGGGAGATCTATCTTTGATTGGTGAATCCTTGAATTTGTGATTGAAACTTGTGTTATCTTGTGGTTTAATGATTCTTTTGTTGTGGAGAAGTACTGTATCTTTTGGATATATTGTGCAAAAGTAATATGACATGATTGATGTTGCTCTGAATTGCTATTGTCTTTTATATCTCTTTTATGTCTTTATCTGTTGCGATCTCGATGATGGATGTTTTATGGATCTGCTCTATGAATGAATAATATGATATTGCTGCAATGAATAAGGAAATGATGCAATCTATTTATATATGTGGTTATACTGATAGATATGTGATGAATGCTACGATACCTGATGAATGGCTCTATTAGATCTAATAATTATGCTGATAAATCGTTGATGCCTCGATACTCCTCCTTACTGTCAGAAACTTGGTTCCGACAGCTCTCCTTCGAACATCTCAAGTGATACTTCATCCACTCTGTGGGTGTTTTCGAGTAGGGTAAAATCTGTCTGGGCTAATGCTCAGGGATATCACGTTGGCTGGACGTTGACAGAGCGAGAACCTTTGTCGACGAGGCTTTGTTGGTGGGTTTTGGCCAATAGTTTTTGGTCTTGTCCCTTTTTAGCTTCTTTGAGGTTTCTCTCTCATCACTATCATCTTGTTTAGGATAGGGACATTTTGAAGAAAAGTGTTTTATTCTTCCACAATTAAAACACTTTATAGGTAGCTTTCATTTATACTTTCAAGTACCTCTCTCAAGTTTCTTGATGAAACGGTTGTGCCAGAACAAGGTTGTGTGACTGGAAAAGGTTGTGTGTCAGCAAGAGGTTGTGCTAAGAGGATATGGCCATGAAAAGGTGGTCCGATGGAACAAGGTTGTGCGACATGAAAAGGATGCATGTCAGCAGGAGGCTTCGCTAAGAGGATAGGGCCCTGACATACAAACATGATAGGGTTGCACGGCAAGAGGTCACCATGGATAGAAAGAGTGGCTTGCATTGTACGGGAGACTCTGTGACGATGACAAAAAATCACATCAGTACTCAATAACGACTATCAAAGAGGGAAAGGATGACATGGTTGATGTCACAGTTAATGATAGCAGATATGAGAGGCAAGGTGGTAGAATAGAGGAAGTATTTTGCAAGCACTTGAATTATTAAGTCATAATGATGCACCCGAGTGAGTCATGATGGCATCTAAGCCAAAGTTGGTGTTATAAGCTAAGGGATGGTAGTCGAATGAACCCCATTAGGAAGTGTTGCACTGAGCAAGGTTGTAGAAGAGTTGGGTGGGGTCATTGAAGGAAGCTTCATTGCGTAAGGTAGTGGCTGTCGAAGTGCAAAATGTAGGCTTCCCTTGATACGAGGTAGCCTATGAGTGAGAATGTTGTCTCAGTAGAAATTGATGAAGAAGTTGTGATTATCTGGGTTAGTTTGGCTGAGATAGGAGTCTCTGGAGAAGTCATCCTTAGATATATTTCTCCCAGTCAGTCTGAGGTGCTGACTAAGACACCCATGAGAAATCCAGGTGGGATAATAGTTCCTACCCCACTTGACTAAGTCTATAAGAACATGGAATCGGGTCAACTTCAGGCAGCACGGGATGAGCCCGAAAGGACCAAGTGGGAAGAAGCGAGATGAGCCTGAATGCAAGGAAATACCAAGTGGGCAGATGCAGGGCTACATATTTGGCATCCAGACACTTCTTGAAGGGAAAAAAAATGGAGAATGATGTATTACTCATAGAAGCCAGAGCATGATGGCACTGCAGGATACACAAGTCCAAAAGTTTGCTAATGTCTGCTGCAGTTGACGTTGAAGGAAGCATTTGCATCCAAATATGAGTTGCGACATCTGGAAATCATCGCACACTAATGCATATGTGATGGTTTCTACTTTTCAGGATCGTTGTAGACACCATGGCCAGTTGACATGGCTCGAGGATGAGACACAACACTGTGTTGGGGGCTAGTTGGAAAGGGGGTGGATATAAGTGATTTGCATAGCATTGAGGATGCTATGCATACTCATGAGGCACTGCGCAAGGCAAGGATAACATGACAGGAGGAAAATAGTCCATTTTTTATGTCATGTTTGTACTCATTGACCATTTCTTCAGGATATTGGTCCCTAGTGGTTAAATTAGTTAGAATTTGTTAGGATGTAGTTATAAGTGGACCTTGAATGTAAAGGCGCAAGCCTATATATAGAGTTAGAATTGTGAATGCAAAATATACATCATAGGAGGAATGATAGATAATAAGGAGAGGAAAGGGAGATCTATATTTGATAAGTGAATCATTGAATTTGCGATCGAATCTGGTGTTATCTTGTGGGTTAATGATTCTCTTATTGTGGAGAAGTACTATATGTTTTGGATCTATTGCGCAGAAGTAATATGACATGATGGATGTTGCTATGAATTACTACTGTATTTTATATCTCTTTTATTTCTTTATGTGTTTTGATCTCAATGATGGAAGTTTTATGGATCTGATCTATGAATGAATAATATGACACTGCTGCAATGAATAAGAAAATGATGCGATCTGTTTAGATTTGTGGTTATATTGATAGATGTGTGATGAATGTTGCAATACTAGATGAATGGCTCTGTTAGATATGATAATTATGTTGATGAATCATTGATGCCTTGATCCTCTTTCTTACTGCCGAAAACTTGGTTTGACATATCTCCTTTGAACATCTCGGGTGAGACTTCATCTACTCTGTGGGTGTTCCCTTGTAGGTTTAAACCTGTTTGGGCTGGTGCTCAGGGAGATCGCGCTGGTTGGGCGTCGAAAGAGAGAGAACCCCTGTCGATGAGACTTTGTTGGTGGGTTTTGGCCAACAGTTTTTGGTCCTGTCCTTTTTTAGCTTCTTTAAGGTTTCTCTCTCATCACTATCATCTTGTTTAGGATAGGGACATTTTGAAGCAAAGTGTTTGATTCTTCCACAATTAAAACACTTTAGAGGTAGCTTTTCTTTATACTTTCGAGTACCATTCTCAAGTTTCTTGATGAACAAATTTTCTTCATCATCTAAACTCTTTGAGTGATTCTTAGATGGGGTTTCGGACTTCTTTGGTTCTTTTGAGACCTTAAATGTTGCTTCTTTTCTTGAAGGTTCATTTTTTCATGTGTTCATCTCATATGTAGTGAATATCCCATGTAGTTCATTTACTGTCATGAGGCCAAGATCATCTTGTTCTTCTAGAGTAAATAATTTTGAGTCATACTTCATGGGAAGGGTTCTTAGTAATTTGTCAATGACTTCTCTCCCCTTTATTACTCTGCCAAGGAATCTAATAGCATTGACAAATTCATCCACTCTTAAAAGATATTCTGCAATATTTTCTTCCTGTTTCATTTTTAGAATTTCAAACTATCCCTTGTATGTCTAACATTTGGATTTTTTGGCTTTGGATACTCCTTCATAGATACATTTTAATTTTTCCCAGGCATGTTTGGTTGTCTTACATTGCATTACTTTTACAAACACTAAATTTGTTAACCCACTCAAAATTGCATTCAGGTCTTTTTCATTGGCCTTATATTGGTCTAGTTCATCTCTATCTATAAGTAGGTCATCTGGTACATTATATTATTTTTCAACAAACCTACAGAATTTGTATCCAGACGACATTAGATGGAACTTAATTCTTACACTCTATTATGCATAATTATCTCCTGTAAATAATGGAGGTTTGTTGGTGGCTAACCCTTATTGTTGATCCATAGTGGTTTTTTAAAAGGATCTTCCTTCCAGTGATTTAAATTGTAGTGAAGGATCCTGCTCTAATACCAATTATTGGAATATTGGAAAATACTGAGAGGAGGGGCGGTGAATCAATATTGATAAATTTTAACAATTAAAATCACTTTTAACTTATCTATTTGCACACATTATCAACAAGATACATGGAAGACAAATTAATCGTAGAAGCCCAATTTGGAAAACCACCAATACTTTCTATTAATGCAAAATTATATTTACAAATAGTTTATGTATGCTTCTATAGACAAGGATGCTACAACACCCTATTTACCAACAACTACTGGAATGAGGATATGCCCCCTTGATTTTATCAGCTACTACTGGAAAGATGCTATGACACCCTTTTTATCAGCTACCACTGGAAGGAGGATACAACCCCCTTGCAGGCATGTAGATTTCACTAACAAGCTCCCTACCACCCTAATATTTTTTTATTAGACTTCTAGATATTCTTATGTATTCAATGTTGTCATTGGTTTCTCAGCACTTCCTTGGTCTCTATCTTATGTTGCTTCTTCATAGATATGGAATGCAAAGACATATTTTATAAAATTAGAATATTTCTTATAAATACATCAGTCATCTTTATTTACAAACATATATCTTCATTACGGACTTTCAAAGTTGTGCCCTTTCAATTTGGAGTTGTTCATGTTCATCAGAACAACACTTCTTACAAATTGCTCACATAACAGAATACAAACACATAACATGTTTACTTAATTTTTTTTGTGAGTATCTCCCCCAGAACCATGGCTTCTAGAGTAAACTGATGATGGAGGTGATGGGGGACAAACAAAAGAGAATAACGAAACAATTGAATATGGGTCCAAACCTTGTTCATCTCTCTCTAATGTTCCCAAGGAGACCCGTGTTTCTAATCACATAAGGGTTCATATGCATTCTTCCTATGATTTTGCTAAACTAGGGGCATACATCATTAAACAATACTTTGTTGTTCATACCAAACGAGACCCGTTGCTTGCACAAAAATTAAACTTCGATAATTTAATATGGGCTTGAGGGATATTCCTATATTTAAAATTAAAGAAACAGAAGAGAGACAAGAGAAAAGATATGTTACACTTTTTTCTCAAAATGCCATTGGATGAAAATATGTATATAAATGGTATGATGACAATAGAAGCCACATTGGGCTTTATCCATTTCTTTAACTCACTATTTCAGACCTTTTTTTAATTCACCCATCTCACAGAAAGAAGAACATTTGACTTTGTAGTGATAGTGTGCACTTTGGGATCGCAACAAAAGTGTCTTAGAACTATAACTAAGACAACCAAAGCACAAATTTAGAAGACACAAGTGGGAATCCCTTTTCTGCTTGAGTGGGATCTTAGCTGCATAGGAAAATCAACTAAGATATGGTCTCTATCTTATGTTGCTTCTTCATAGATATGGAATGCAAATACATATTTTATAAACTCAGAATATTTCTTATAAATACATCATTCATATTTCTTTACAAACATATATCTTCATTATGGACTTTCAAAGTTGCGCCGTTTCAATTTGGAGTTGTTCCTGTTCATCAGACACAGGAACTCCTTGGTCTCTATCTTATGTTGATTCTTCATAGATATGGAATGCAAAGACATATTTTATAAACTCAGAATATTTCTTATAAATACACCATTCATCTTTCTTTACAAACATATATCTTCATTACGGACTTTCAAAGTTGCGCCCTTTCAATTTGGAGTTGTTCATGTTCATCAGACACAACACTTCTTACAAATTGCTCACATAACACAATACAAACACATAACATGTTTACTTAATTTTTTTTGTGAGTATCTCCCCCAGAACCATGGCTTCTAGAGTAAACTGATGATGGAGGTGATGGGGGAAAAACAAAAGAGAATAATGAAACAATTGAATATGGGTCCAAAACTTGTTCATCTCTCTCTAATGTTCCCAAGGAGACCCGTGTTTCTAATCACATAAGGGTTCATATGGATTCTTCCTATGATTTTGCTAAACTAGGGGCATACATCATTAAACAAGACTTTGTTGTTCGTACCAAATGAGACCCACTGCTTGCACAAAAATTAAACTTGGATAATTTAATATGGGCTTGAGGGATATTCCTATATTTAAAATTAAAGAAACAGAAGAGAGACAAGAGAAAAGATATGTTACACTTTTTTCTCAAAATGCCATTGGATGAAAATATGTATATAAATTGCATGATGACAATAGAAGCCACATTGGGCTTTATCCATTTCTTTAACTCACTATTTCAGACCTTTTTTTAATTCACCCATCTCACAGAAAGAAGAACATTTGACTTTGTAGTGATAGTGTGCACTTTGGGATCCCAACAAAAGTGTCTTAGAACTATAACTAAGACAACCGAAGCACAAATTTAGAAGACACAAGTTGAAATCCCTTTTCTTCTTGAGTGGGATCCTAGCTGCATAGGAAAATCAATTAACACCAGATCCAAGGAGGGCCACAACCCTGAGAATAAAAATAATCATAATCCTGCCCCTGTAATGAACCCACATCTCTTACTAAGATGGATCACCATGCTTCTCATAACCATTTGTACAATTGAATCGAGGGAAGTAATGAAGTACCACCTCTTCATGTCATGCTTTCATTTCTCCTTTGTGATTCCTCCTAAGTATCAAGGAATTAAAACTCCCAATAGTTACAAGAAACATTATGATGGGAATTGAAAATGTCTCCCTCAGAAATTTTACAACCACCCAAGCTAAGGGTTGAGCCCAAGTTGGATTTCTCATTCGAAAATGACTTTCGGTGCCCCAATATGTGATAGAAATCTACCTTGTCAAAATGTTGCACTTTTTGAAGAATTTGTTGCACTAGATTCTTTAGATTGGGCTCTCTAGGGATGGAATTAATTATAATTTCTTTTGGAATGAATAGGGAGTATCCCATAGCTGATGCATCCTGGAATCAGTAGGATTTATGGAGAAAAAATACATTTCAATATTGATAGTGCCTTACCTTCATTGTTCATAGTGATCCCATATCCCCACTCATATTTTACTTCTTGGTTTCCATCAAAGTCAATTATGCTTCTTCCCTCACTGGCCACCCCTGCTATTTAAAATAAGATATCACAACTAGAATCTGAAACGAATTCTATTGTTTGATGGGGTTTTAACACCATTTCTTGATCCTAAAATTGTATGGAATCAAGGAACTGCACTAACTCATATGTTTATAGTAATAGATCCAGTAAAAATGGTTTCCCATGGAATAAATAACAAATAGGGAAAGTTGTAGTAGACCAGTATAATCAGCATTAAATTTAGTGACATGAGAAGGATAGCATCACTTAGAAACTAGATAATGTGGCTTGATAATATTCATATTGAACAAATTCAACACCATTTATAATATGTAGTAGAATATGACCATCATTGAATCTCAAATAGCTCTATAAAAACACACAGGACAAAGCAAATTTTCTTGAGAAGGTTTGCAGTTCGAAAGACAACCATGAATGTCTCCTAGATTACTATGGTTGTTGGAATTAACTGGATACAGTCCCAAATAGACAATCCATTGAAACGTTTCACGAAAAATTATACTACTTTAAAGCTCAGGAGCCTATTTATGGCTTATATTTCCCCATGTGCTTCTTTATATTTGAAGCGTGGTCATCCATGTAGGGAAGTTCTTAACTATAATTTTGTTGAGTGTTAGTAATGAATCCAAATTTTCCATGTAGAATCCTTCTTGCAAGCATGATTGGGATACCATATGTGCAGGAGTTTGGGTCCATGTGAAATTTTTTAGTAACTCTTGAATTTGGTGCTTAATCTCCTTGCTCTCTCAAACCAAGTTGCAATAGTGTGGTTTGTTGAGTGAAGGTGAGTTGGGTTCCACATCTATGGTGTGTTTCACTTGATATGTTGATAGTACTCTCGAAATATTATCAAAGACATCCTTACAATCCCCAAGTAGGGTAGTTAGCTACATACCTTGTTATGAAATATTACTTGGAATATTTGTGATTCTATGACTTTCTCATATTTGGATTACAACAATACCATCAAAGGTAGAAATATTTTTATACCTTTGGTGAACTTGGAAGTTTGCATTGTAGAATTGCGTGCAATTTTTTTGCACAACATATGTAACATAATCCTATGGGATCTTGATAAGCTTATATTAGAATTAGTAGACGTTGTACCTTACATGTATGGAAACTCTAAAAGTACATCAGAGCCATCCAGTGGCACTACTTCCAAAAGGAATTCATCCTTTACTTGAGAGATGGTGAATTGTAGGTTACACTATTGGGATATTTGCTCTTTCTTAATGCCCTACATTTAGTTTAGTGAATATAGGATTGTGTGCAACATTATGTGCCATTAGAAGTGATTCAAAATGTTTAGATCCCAACTGAAAGTAGCCTCTTTTAGGAAGCAGGTTATAAGCATTTATTCTAGTGCTTCTAGATTGTCCAGTTCATTAAGACAATATTCAATCCAGGTTTCTTTTTCTAGATTGTCTAGTTCATAGAGAGAGTCCTCCATCAGGGATTTCTTTGATTCAAACTCAAATGATATGTGAGATCCACCTATTGTCAGTACAAATCCAGAGGTTAGCAACAACTCCTCTTCAATAGCCAATGGCTCCTCTAGTGATTCGAGCACATAATTTAGGTACCTCTAGTTGAGATAGTTCTCTGGGGTTATTGAGAGGGATACTCTATCTTCTCCAAGACGAATACCAACTTTGCATATTATTTTGTTTCTTCAATGGTAGATTGTAGATTTTAGGTCTTTGACTTTAGCTGATAGACATGTTTTACTTTAGGATATCCAATCACACTCCCACTATATATTGTTTATGATGTACCTATTAGTTACTTTTACCTATTTAAGATCACTTTTTCTACATTAATAAAATTATCTTATCTTACTCGTACCTATCAGTATTTTTCATATACATTTGTAGATTCACACCACAACAATTTGGAAGAGAGAATAGTTCAATTTGAATGATTCAAATTCCAATGTGTCATTAACTATGTCAATGAAAGTGAATATTCATTTCATATTCTCGACATTTAATTATTGATTATGACTTGATTAAAAATAAGTGATGAAAAATGTGCTCTAGTATATCTTTATCCTAAATTTTCTCACTTAAAACTGTATAAAAATTTGACCATTATTAAATATCTACTTGATGACCCTTGCTTAATGTTTATATTAGACACACATGCTTGCCCCAAAACATAACCGACTTATATGGACCAAGGAATTTGTAGAAATTTTCTTCATCCCATATCTGAAAAGTGCAACCTATACATGATATATTAATTTTTACAACTCCCCATTCTGTGTTCTTCTCTATGCAGCACACAACTCTCTTTGATGCTTATCAAAAAAACTCTATCAGTGTTTCATGTGACTTGCTATAATCGAAGAGTGGATAGGTATGATATTTTATTTTATCATGTTTATTCATTTCATGTTCATAAAATCATTTACATAAAATGCATACAATTTCCTTCATGTTTTCATGTTTACTGTGCTTGTTTGTTTTATATATCTAAATGGATTTGCGACAACTCTAGAGCAAAATCAGTTCGAAATGTTTGTTGAACTTGTTGGAGATGATCCAATTCATACAAGGGTACCCTGTTGTGCATGTCCCCTAAGGTGTGTTAGAATCCCAAGTCCCTCCTTCTTAAATATTTCTATTTTAGAAACTTGGTGTATGTTTCTTGAACTTTCATCAGATGGTCAGGATTTTTTTAAATATTAAATACAAATTGAAGGTTATTTTAAAGAAGGAAAAAGATACAATGCATTTATAGCTACATTAGAGAGGAGATCCAAAATATCTACCTTGAGGCTTGGATTCAATCTCAACGGTATCTACATCTTTCCTGAAAATGCCAATCCTTGAGTTCATCTACATCTACATCTACAATGATCTCACGCAAATCAAATTGATTTGTTTCAATTTGAAAGTAAAATTGTGCGAGTTGTTCATAATTGTTGTGGCCAATAGAGTTTTATTTAGCAATTAAAACTGGAACAACTCATTAACATGGCTAGCAAATACATGTAACCCTTTACATTGATTCAGGTGGAGCAATTCTCGATTTTTATTTTTTCTCTCTATCAGCAGTCATACTAAATTGTTGGAGCTAAAGAGAAAGTTGGAATTCAGAGAAATGATGTATAAACACATATTTCAATAAATTTGGAATTGAAAACTGGATCTATAATTCTAAAATAACTAAAAAATTCAATTTTTTTGATGTCCTTGGAATAAAATGTTTCCAATTTTAATGAAATATGTGTTTATAGCATGATAGCTATGGGTGGTGATATGAAATAATTTTCTATCCCTTAATATCTAATATAGGAAAAACTCGACAAGGTGTAATAAAAACTGGCAAAGTAAAGCTATCAATAAAACCTTGACTGCAATTTATGAAGGGAAGATAAGAGCAACTCTCATACACGCAAACGATTATAAATTACGAATGGATGGATCTTAATTAGTGTCTCTTTTTTTGTAACTCGACTGATTGGTTAGGACACAACCCTCTCCTTTTTTTAATATAATCAGTAACTACTTCTATAAAAAAAGTGAAATATTGTTTTGTATTGGCTCTTTTCCCCTCACTCAAATCATCTGTAGATCCCTGGTGGTTGGGCTCTACTATCTGTGGAAAATTTTGTTATCCTTGAAACTATTAGCTTATATAATCTATTATCCCCATTTCTATGGTATATATATCATTTAGGTCTGTTATCTCCTGGTGGTTTCATTTGAATTAGGAGGGGGAATTTGGTCCAGTCAACTTTTATAGAACCAATTATTGGTTTTGGAAAAGAATGGCAAGCCATTTTCATTTGGATCATTTCATCCTATGTGAGACATCATATTTGTGAAGATCTCAAAAAATTTGGACACCATGTAGCTGGTACTAAGAAAACTCTCACTTAGTAACAAAATATCCAGTCAATTTTTGCTCAAAAGGAAAGGGGTGCAATGTTCAAAGATTGTAGAGACCTTGGCTCATGCAAGAAAATTAAGAAGCTGGAAGCAAACTGAATTGGTCCTAGGCTTAGCTATGAATTTAAGGAACATGCATTCAATAAAAGGCAATAAAATTAAGGAACACACACCCAATAAAAAACAATAAAAATACTAACCAATAGTAAAAATTAAGGAACATGCACTTAATAAAAGACAATAAAATTATTGACCAAAAGTTAAATCACAACTTACCAATTGTAAATATGAATTTTATCACATTTTTACTTGACTAACCAGTTCAGAGAACAGATCCATCAATGGAACTCCCAAAATCAAACCCCATACTACATATACATTGATATTTAGTATTCTTGACCCTATGTACTAGGATTTTTGGACCCATACTGTGATTGTTACGAACCTCTATGAGAATCAATAATGACACTTGTCTTTCAAGGAATTGAATGTGCAAATCAAACCCTGTGCTAAATCTACATTGATATTTACTATTTAGTACTCTTGACCCTATGTATTAGTCGTTTTGGGCCCATACTGTTATTGTTAATTCCCTCTATGAGAATCAATAATTAAACATGTCTTGAAAGGAATTGAATGCACATTTATACAAAGAAACAAGGATATGAGACTACTTAGTCATGTAATATAACTGGTCCTCCTCTAATATGTCAAACAAAATAAGTTCAAGTCCAAATCTTATCCTGCAGTCTCTTGATCTGAAAAGATGAAGTGAAAGAACTGAGGCTTAGTCCCTGTAAAAATATTCCTTCCCATTTCCTTACACTTTCTAAGATAAACAATGGTAATAATACTATTGGAAATTGTTTCAAATAAATATTTCATTATAATGGAAACAATAACTAGAGATGAAAAGTAACATCTCACCCCGTCTTCTTTATGCAATCCCACCTAGCAGTTTCTTTACTTCAAAAAAGATGAAAGTATTTTTGTTTATGATCAAGAGCAACATCCTACCATCCCTCCTTATTTATGCAATCCTACCTAGTAGATGTCTCACTTCAAATAAGATTAGGAATGTGTTTATACCTTCTCTATAATTGATCAAACAAAACTTAAGCTGCATGAAAAAATGGTATATATGCATAACCTTAAACATTAGAATAATTACATTACCATAGGAAACTAAGACGTATACTCAAGTATTGAATTGATCAAATGGCCATGTCATAAGAGTCAGGACTCAAGAAAAAATTTGTGAATATTCCTTACGATTCCCATTTCTCCTATCACCACCATCTCAAGTTATTCTCACTTGTCTTCCCAAAATATATCTCTCCCAACGAAAATGTCACATATAAAGAAAATAGCACCACAAGCTGAGATATTGCATGTTTGTAAACATGCCTCATAGTTCAAGGCATCAAATCTGAATTTGGAACTATCAAGTCTACCCAAATATGCCTAAACAACTGCAACTTGATGATGCAACTCATAGGATCACATGTGTAGCGTCAACCTTACCACCTTTTTAAAACGTTAATAGCACCTTGCTTACAAAGCGAATTTAAAAGAATTATTAGTACTATATAGGTATTGATCATTAACTATATACTCAAACCAATGCAAGTGTGTGTTCGGTGTGATTGTAGCTTATGACAACATTCAACTGATCCATACATTCTTAAAATCTACAATTGAACATAGATAATTTATAACAATTTATTAGGAAAAAAGGAGAAACTAATAGTTTCCAGTTACATAAGTTGGCATAGACTAGAATGGCAATCCATTCCCACATATATACTGACATAATGTGACTTGAGTTTCCATACCTTGTCATGCCCCCCAACATCCCACACATTGAAGCTGATGTTCTTGTATTCCATGGTTTACACATTGAATCCCGATACATGAAAATATAAAATTTTGAAATTTCCTTTGCTTATACCAATGACAAGGCTAAGAAAACGAAAGGAAAACCTGCTAGAGATACATTTAAATGTTTGTTAAAATCCATGGGAAAAAATGTGTATAAAGTAATACTAACTAATAGAATCCACATAAACAAATAAATAGATTTTACACTGTAGGCATAAACATAGATATAATCCAAGTCTGAATTTAATAGAGATAATATAGTGCAGATAAATTCCTTAATATTGATGTGTTAAAATAGAACATGAATGAAAGCACACTACTGAATGATCAGCCATAGATGTTCTAATTTTGGAATTCTTCCTATAGGAGCATGAGCATGATCCCAAATGGGCTTATTTTAAATGATTCCTAGGGGATACACCTACAGTAAATATAACTTGTAAAAATAACAACTAACACTCATTCTTCCTCCAAACACCTCCATCAGACAAAGCATATTCACTTAGACATGAACAAATAAAAGTGTAAGTACATAGGGCCAACAAGCACTATCACTCCGCTTTAGGATTTCATTTTACAATCTTTTCCTACTTTTCTCTATGGAAGAGGAATTCCAGGTGCAAATAGTTTGCAGGTTTTTCCTAGTGAAATTTAAGTTATTAACTATTAATAAACTTGGAGAGTTCCAAATGAAGAAATTATATACATGAAGATGCTAAAATGTTCAAAAGTATAGACAACATATGAAAATAGATAGGTTGGAACTATGAATACGCCTTGAACCGCATTACAAGAACAGATCATGGAATAGTAGTTAGGATTCCCCTTACCAAACATTATCTACCAATCAGTGAAAAGGTCAACCTCTTCATCCAAATCCCTCTTGAGCAGTTATGTAACTTCATCCTCTAACCATCCTTGGTGACAATTTTCAACTTCACCTTGCTCAGATATAACAATAGAAAATTCAGTGTGTGGATGATGAAAAATAGCAATTGAAAGTAAGAGAAGGAAGTCTGGATAAAAAATGCATATGTGAATAGAAGCACATAAACCAACACTAGCAGCTACAATGTAATACCTTGAAAACATAGATGAATTTAACAGGTCTATAATTGTTTTCAGAACAATTTCATAAACAGTTGGGATTTCAAAATGAGGATCTGGGCACTCGGCAGAATCGTCAAAAATATCTTTTGGAGAAAATTTGTGTGGAAATTGTTGAATCAAATAATAAATAGAAGACGTGGCCTCTTGAAGACATTCTATGATAGCAAGCGAAGGACGACCACTCCCATTAGCTTCTTTAATAACAATGTGCAAACCAATGCATATATTAAGGATCATTGTCATTGAGCATTTCTCTACAACTTATTTGAGAAAACTAGATTTGGGTAGACTAAGAATAATACAAGTTGCTAAAGGTGCCAAACAAAATATATAGAACTTGTTACCCATCAATCCATAACATTTACACACAAGCTCAAAAAATTTCTTCACCGGGGACCGGTGGGCAACTGCGAAGCTTTTAAAAAATATGACAATAGGCTCCGATGCAATGGGGGGTGAATTTCTTGGAAGACTATATCAAGATGAATTTTATGTCGATGGTTAGAACCATATTATGGAAGGAAATTTAGGGTCTCCAACCAAATTCCATGGATGCACACGTTGGTCTCCTTCTTGGTGGGCCTAGTTCTCTCCTTCTCCATTGACCTATTTCTCTGTGGGGTCAGTATTCTCCTTAGACAAGAAATTACGGGGTCATAGGTCAACTAGGGTCCAATGTTCCACTAGTTGTAGTGTAGAGTATGGTTCAACAATATTGTAGTGTGGGAATATGCGCGGGGTTTTGTTTTGGTTTTTGAATTATGTTTTGTTTTGTTTTTGTTTCTGTTTTTATATAGTATAATATATTAATATAATATGTATTTATTTACATTTATATATAAAAATATAATCTTAGGAATATAATATGTAATATATGAAATTTTTACATTATGTAATAGAATATATGTGTATCCCTCAGATGTGGTGATTGATAGCCCATCAATGTGCATTGATGTTGATGGAAGGATGGCATACAATCAGAAGACAACAACAGATGGTGGAGTAGCCAAACAACTTCCAACAAAGACAACCTTTAATACGGGGCCTCATAACACACCTCGACATGACTGTAATGAAGGTTCCAGTTAGTCTCCACCTCATTCTATGCATCCTCCATTTATTGAGGCTTGGGAGGATATACACCCTCATTTTATCTCTCATTTCAAATATGTGACTCTACTCCACTGAGTGTAGTAGATTCTACAATGCTCATTTACACTAGACAAAGAAGCATACAAAAACATTCGGTATGACTAATTATGCGATCGTGCATAGTGGTCGTAAAGGTCACTAGGGAGGTAGAACCAACCAACCATTCCAGCAAAATACCAACTCAAACTTTCATGCGCAACTTGAGAGAGTCACCAATGCTCTTCTCCTCATTCACAATGACCTCAACAAGGTGGAGGAATACTGGAAAGTGATATTTTTTGAGATAAGGACCAGGTCTAGGAAATTCCTGACTAGTGTGGGGAGATAGAAGTCAAGCACCATATTCCCTCACCACTCCTCATGACCATTGTAGAAGATGATGGTGTGCAAAAAATATTTGATGAAAAGGATGAAGCTTCAGTCGAGGATAGTGAGAAACCTCCTATTGAATGGGAACGCCAGCACGTGGAGAAGAAGAACATGTCGGCTGAAACCAACCCTTCTGCACTAAGCCCTATTGTTGAAAAGTATAACAAGTAGGAAGATGACAAGACTGGGAACCCGCCTAGTGCGAGAACGTTGCAACCATGTTCTTCTCCGCAAGACAATTAGTTTTTTAGCACTATGTTCATGTTTTTTTTTGGTTCATAGTCTCAGTCTTGCTACTGCTACCAGGTTTAGGGTTTATATTTTGAGTTTTTTTATACTTTTTTGGATAATTATCTCTATCAAACTCTGCCATATAAAAGTGTATATGCTAACAAGTTGTTTTCTCCTATGGAGAGGCTTGCATAGTGACTATTTGGGTTGTTTTCTTGATAATGGAAACCCATAGCCACTTGTTTTTTGTACCAGTATTTTTGTAGTAAAATGTGATTACTAGCTTACCAAAATATATATGTGTGTGTGTAATATGTAATCTACTCACTATAACTTGTTAGAACCTTTATCGAGATAATCAACCTATAAAATAATTTAATCTCTTACAACAAGTTTGAATTTATGAAAATTGTTGCATAAATAAAATGACTCCTTAACAAACTAACCCATGTTAACACATTTGATCAACTATTCATTATCATCAAGAAAATTATGCACCAATGTACATTAACTCCTCTATCCCTGTTCACAATACAACATCTAACACCTACAACTCTTGGCATGGAAATCATCCCCTAAAACGTGTTAATATCCTTGACTAGTACAACCTTGAACCCATAATGCCCCAAAAATACAATGAATCCCCTTCACATGATTATCCCAATGGCACTACATCCGAAAGCACACTAACCCCTCTAACCCATTAAATATCATATTCCCCACTTATAAGACTTCTAACATCAAAATTTTCTCCTAAAACACCTTAACCCCTTACAAGTATGACCTTGCAATGAACCCCCCAACACACTAATTCACTTCCAAGTCAGGGCGTCCCTTATTTATTATAGCCCTAGACATACTACACACCAGTACAAATTGTTGATTTTTCCTAAGCACCACCGAGAGCTATTTTCTTGGAGAATGGAGGAACCTAGTAAGTTACCAACTATTTGACATTGAATCAATTGATGTAGGCTAGGGTTGAGGCAACCTAGATCTATTTAAACTTACAACTTATTAGACCCACAACTATAAAACCTATTTCTTACTCCTACAACTTACCTATTACTGTCTTCTTAGTATTTTTCTTTTACCAGAAACTATGAAGGAAAGGGTAGCGTATGAAACTATACTTTATAACCTAACCTTGTTATATATATATATATATATATATTATTGTATGATTTATCTTGTTGAGGAAATATTTTCTTTCTGAACTTGAGTAAAAAGGTGGTTAGTTAGTTTAAACTTCAAAGTATGTTCCTATAGCTTTTATCCTTAATATTCTTATTTCAAATAAAGGGAATTATAATAGGATAGACAACATCAAGGTTATGGGACTAAACAGGAGGACCACTCACTCCTTTATTAACACCACCCACTAGCTGACCCAAAAGCAACAAGTACCTACCAGCACACAATAAGTTTGTTGATTGTAAAAGGAGTCCATTACATGTCACAAATTACCATTGTTAGAATAATCAACCCATATTTGACATTAATTAAATCCATTTTGTATTATTCCTAGAATACTAGATTCCATCTCTATGCTAGTTGACTTCTACATGTTCCTAGAAGTCAATACTTGCTAAATTGGGTCATGGAGTGCTTTGGAATCATCCTGGAAATATATTTAGCATGTATGCTTTATTCCTGGTTCCTTAAAGTGCATATATTTTTTTTTCTGAAAGCTGCCTTGCTTTACAGTTGTTTTAAGGAATAAAGGAAAAGCTAGTCTAAGGGAACTTGCCTTATTTTTTGACCACATCATCCTCCTTCCTTTTCTCCATACAAAAGAATGAATGAGTTGTCTTTCCACCACTTATTATGTTTCCCACTTGCTTTAGCTAATTCGTGAGGATCTTCATGGATTTGGAAAGTCCTTTTTGCACCTATGGGGAATTTGGCTTGTTTTAGTAAGCTTGATTTTTGACCAATTCAAATATCAACCTAGTGTTTTTGAATATCTCATGTAATTATATATTTAAGCAGCCTATGACTTCATATGGTTGGATAATGTACACGTATTCAATACAAGATTAAGTTGTGCTCCAATTTCAGTATTCTTTTGTGTGGATTTTGCATGTTTGTGTTGATCCTAGATTTGTTACCATTTTTTGCACATAAAATACCCCTTTAACCATATATTTTATTGTATTTTGTATATTTTATGACACACAGATCATAATTCAACCTCAGGTATGAGTGTTTTTAAATTTTATATGAAATTATTTTATTATTGTCATTTTTGTGGTTTAATCAGTTAAAAATAACATTATTAAAGCATATTTGATGTATTAATTGGTTTGTATAATTGTTTGTAGGTTTTATAATCTTTTTGGACCAAGTTAATAAGCAAAATGCATCCATCCTGCTATTCACACAGCATGTCTAGCTCAACGTCTAGCTCATCATTCATCCTGTTGCGTGAAAATCGTTGGTGGTTTGCCAGCTATTGTGATGTGTTGTTGTAGACTCTAGTTCTGAAGCACACTAGCAGATATACACTATATTTTCCCTAGATCGATGCCCAACATATTCAGCTCACGTCCCAGCCTTTTGTTCAGCACTCCATCCAGATCACCCATCAAACTGTGCGCTGCTAAGAATTAAATTCAGCCATTTAAAACATGAAACAACTGCAAACATTCTGTTATCCACATGTGTGGATGATGAAGCTGTGTTCTAGACTGTTCTACAGCCTGCATTCTCCTTCACTCACCACCACATCAACCATCCATGCACTAGACTATTGCATTCAACCCATGATCTAGAAGATGCGCCACTATGCTCTCCTTTGTTCGCCCTCAGTCGCCTGCTATGATAAGGAAGGATCCTGTTCGCCACCTCTGAAGATCATTCACACTGAAGTAGGAGTCGTGCACCACCTCTGTAGATCGCTTTCACTGGAGAAGGAACATGTGTGTATGATTTCCAGTGAAAAGAACTAGACTTGCATTGAAGAAGGGAGATTGGTTAAATTTAGAGAGCAGTTGACCTCTAAAGGGTTGAATTGCTCACCCTTGTAAATAATTATATAAAGCAGCCTCTGTGAGAGAACTCAGATAGCTAGAAATCAGTTAGTTAGTAGAGTTAGGAGAACAGTTCTTGTTGTAATTTACTATTGAACTTTGTATTTCTATTCCACCATCTGAATAAAGAGCTCTATGAATTGCTGTTGAAGATTGCATTTAAGTAGAAGTTAGTCAGGCATCACCCTTGATTGCTGAGAGGGCCCCTCATCAACTAGAGGTTCATTTTCTTTGTTTAGCTTAGTTTCTTTTCTATTTTAGATAGTCTAGTTTAATTTCTAGTTTGTTTCCATTAGATTATAGTAAATGCTATCCTATTTGTTTTCTGTAACACACATTAGAGGAAATTTCAACTCAAAATGGGACTTTTAACTTTAACTCGAATTCCATGTCATCATGTGTTAGCCAATGAAATTTTTTTAAATTTGAAATACCGTATAGGTCTTAAACACTTTTTTAAGATAAATTTGGGGATAGGTATCATAAAAAAAACTACTTTTTTTGTTTGTATTTTCGACATATCTCCTCGTGTTTTTACTCAAATTACGATCGAGAGAGATCGTTGGATGTGGAATTAAATTCCACATCCAACGAGTACCCACTCGAAATACTTTTGATGGACCCTGCTACCCAAAAAACAAGAAATACCTTAAAAAACGTGATGATGACATCATCATCACATTTTGTCAGGTATTTCTTGTTTTTGGGGTAGCGGGGTCTATCAAAAGTATGTCGAGTGGGTAGTCGTTGGATGCGGAATTTAATTCCACATCCAACGAGCTCTCCCGATCAAAATTTGAGTAAAAACACGGGGATATATGTCGAAAATACAAACAAAAAAATAGCTTTTTGTTTTCTTCCTCCAAAATTAAGAAATATTATTTTATTATTTTAGCTATTATTTTATTAATTTTTTTTAGGAGGCCCATTTTGAGGTGAAA
The DNA here is from genome assembly GCA_001517045.1 of Pseudotsuga menziesii. Classification (NCBI taxonomy): domain Eukaryota; kingdom Viridiplantae; phylum Streptophyta; class Pinopsida; order Pinales; family Pinaceae; genus Pseudotsuga; species Pseudotsuga menziesii. The sequence goes on from LPNX011158072.1 coordinate 786,459, forward strand.
TTTCCTCTAATGTTGACTTAGTTTTATTTGGAAGTTAATTAGTTAGATGCACACATAGCTTGCTTTTAGTTATTTTCTTTTAGTCATTTTGTTTTCAGTTATTTTCATTTTCAGCATTACTTTCAGTCTTTGTTTTCAAGAATATAGAATAAGTTGTTTTCATGAATTTAGAATAGATTCAATTCTGTTATTTCCTTTCCTGTTTTGGATTTATTCAAGTTGATTTCCATTTTATTTATGAGTTTAATATGCAAATGATTTCTTTTGTTCATGAATTAGTTTAATATTAATTTGTTGTTAAATAGGTTTATTTTTCCAATGCATTAGAATTACATTTGCATGGATTTAGCTGAAGATTAATTCATTTAGGATAGTTTTTAACATTATTACTATGCAGCTTGTCATTCGTACAGCCTGTTCAGTCTGTTATTTAGCCACCCTTTTAGACCCACAGTTCAGTCTGTCATTCAACCCTTAGTTTTGTTTTTTTGTGATTTTATGTATTTAAAGATTCTTTTCAGTTCTACTTTGTCTGTAGTAGTTAAATAATAGTTTTGTTTAACATTTAAGTTAAAGTTTAGTTGTTTTAAATTATTTGTTAAAGTTTTATCATTTTCCTTACTTCTTTTCCTTTGAATGTAGTTTAAGTTATTCTTAAGTTTTGTTTTTTATTTTGTCTTATGGTTGTATGGTTTTGTGTCTATTCCTTTTGAATTGAATTATTTGTTTGCATGCAAGATTTAGTGTTTTCCTTAGTATGTTTTTAGGTTGTCTTTTTATGATTGTGTTATTGTTGAAAGAACTTGTAGGATAGAACCTAAAGATATTTCTTTATTAAGTTTTCTACTTGCTTCATTTATTTAAGTTTTGTTTATTAATTTTTCTACTTGCTTCTTTTTAAGTTTTCCTTATTAAGTTTTATCTATTAAGTTTTCTAGTTGGTTATAAGTTTAGTCTTCCTTGCACTTCAGTTTTCTGTCTGAATAAGTAAGTTGTTGATTATATCCTTTTCAGTCCAAAGTTATAAGATATATTATTTGTTTAGTTAATATTTTACCTCAATTTAGTTACCTTAATTGCACTTTTAGGAAGTTTGACTCAGTTTTTCATTTTGAAAGATATTTCGATCTTTTGTTTGTTAAAATATTTACATGACACTCTCTAGCTTCACATATTTTTTGTGTCAACTCTAATCTTACCAACCTCAGTTGATAATTAAATAATAGGTGGATTAATTTAGACATTATAACACCGAACAATTTTGGCGCCATTGTCAGGGAGTTGTTCGGTAAGGTAGAGTAGAATTATTTATGAAGTTTAGTAATAGGTTGGTAGCGGGGGAGCAGTAAGATGAGAGGTAAGAACCTCTGCATCTATTATAACAGGTGCCCCCAAACCTAGCAATAGAAAAAGCATAGGTTTTCTTTAGTTTGAATTTTTTGATGAGCAGACTTAGAGATCCTCAGGGTAGATTAGTTACGACAGGAAATCTTATCGAAATCCCTACTAACTATCGTAGGGGACATAATTCCCCAAGTACTAACTCATAGAAAGGTATCAAAAGATGCCTATAGGAAGTAGTTCTACCCTGAGACCTAAAGAAACTCCCTTAGAAGATCTTACTGGAGAAGCCATATAAGGAGAAGGAACCTTGGAAGAAGGTCCAAAGGACCATGTTCCTAAGGAATTTCAAGAAGCTCGGACATTAGAAACCCCTATCCCTCCACTAGTTTCAAATCCAATTAACACAACTTTTTCACTAGTAGGAGATCTGGATTTTGTTGACTTTGTTGATCCTGCTCAAGTAAAATCTCTCTTTGGAACTTCAGTAGATCCAGTAATTTTGCAAATTGAAACTTCTACAGTAGAACCTACTATCCCTTTAGGGTTTAATAAAAACATGATTGATCAGAGGAAGATCTCTCCCGAAAAAGAATGTTGGGACACCTCCTTATCACCTCGAAAGGAGCCTCCTAGGTATATTTACATTAAGAATCCAGCTTATATGGAGAGATGGGGAGAAAAAAAATATCATGATGAAGTTAGGAATGAAGAAGAAGAAGATGAAAATCAAACTAAGGTTACCTTCGGGTTCCCTATCTTAGATACAATGCAGGATGTAACTATAAAAAATATCCCTCCTTCCTCCTTGCCTACTTTCTATGGAAAACATAATGAGGACCCGGACACATTCCTATTCAAGTTTGATATCCTTTGCAGGAGTTCCAGTTATCTATAAGACACTCACAAACTGAAACTCTTTCCCACTACACTCAAGGGCTTCGCCTTGAGATGGTTCATGGGATTAGGAGAATATTCTATCTGGACTTGGTGTTGGAGACATTTACCCACCATTCACACTTAATTTGGTCAATTTGACTTTGTTAAACCACTATCCTAAGTTTTATTGACTTAATCGACATCGGATGAGCACACTATGACATCAACATGAGAATAAACATGCCTACCTTTAGTCAAGGAGGCCAACTAAGCCTTCTCCTTCATTTCAGGAGGCTAACTGGGCTTCCTCCTTCAAACAAGGAGCAGTCTGGGAGTGATTTCAGTGTCATAATTGCACATTTCTACTAATTAATGGTTACAATCAGTTAAGTTGAGTGGTGAAGGAACCTCCATTCATTATAATGATTATTTTTATTAATATTTCGGAGTCAATAGGGGCGCCTCCAGCCACCTCTGATGGCCAGTTTGACTTCATTTAACCTCATCGGGGTTCATTGGAGTTAATGATGCACTACCGCTTTTTGGTTGGCATGCAGTGACATGTGTTTGAGCTACTTTTAGTTAGACTCAGTCATCCATTGCACTTCGACTTTAGTTAGGACTCAGTTGAGTCAATCAATACTTGATCAGTTAGTTAACTAAGTGTTTTACTGTGGCTTATAGAAAGTTAAGCTACACCCATTCATTCAATTCGAATGACCTCCTTTGGAATTTGAATTTTCTTGGCATTCATGCATATTGCATGATCATTGTATCGTATTATTCATTCTTCATTGATTATATAAAGCTGCTACTTCCATTGCAGCACCATTATGCCATTTTCATGCTTAATTGTCTAAAATATCTTATGAGACTGTGTTTTAGTCCTTAGATTACTATGACATATTAGTATGGTATCAGAGCTCATGGAAGGATGAAGCTCAGATCTCTAAAAAACATGGTTTTGGATAGATCTTGCATGAAAAATTGAGCAAAATATCAAAATTCCAACACTACACTAGAACCCAAGGCTTACCACTTAATACCCCAAGTAAAGGAATTGTTGATCAACATTTATTGATCAAGTATGGTGGGTGTGATGAAAGCCTAAAATTTGTAGGTTTTTTGACCTTATGGTGCCCCTTTTGTTGTGATTTACAGGTTTTAATGGGTGAAAATCATTCACTATAGTAGTTTGAGATGGCTTCTTCCGTGGAACTCTTGACTCCGTTAAATTTCCACTCATGGAAAGGAGATATGGAGATCCAGCTATGTGCTAGAGGAATCTACTGGGTCACTATGGACACTAAAGAAGAGCCTATTAATGTGATAGACAAAGCCATATTTTTGAACAAGAAAGATGAAGCATTCAAATTCTTGTGCCTCTCTATTTCTCAGGATCTTCTTTTCCATCTCTTGGGATTGAAGAATACAAAGGAAATTTGGGACAAATTGGACACCCTGTATAGAAAATAGGATGATTTGAGAGTTTACCAGCTTGAAAACAAGTTGATCTCTCTGTAGCCTTCCAATTTCGAGACCTTAAATGATTTTTTCACAAATTTCAAGCATATTGTCTTACTGTTGAAGTAATGTAAGGTGGAGGAGGATGATCATCTCATCCTCACCATTCTCTCCAAACTTGGAGCTGATTATTCAGTGTTTGTCTCTACATTTCGTGCAGGGAATCTCACAACCCCTGGATGGAAGATTCCTTCACTCAATGCCTTCATTGAGTCCCTAACAAGTGAACATGGTAAGCTTGTCCAGATGGGGATCATCAAATCCTCCCGTGATCAAGCCATCTATGCTTTGGGGCCCAAAGATCTGAAGGGTAAAGGAAAGCAGTAGAAGAACCCAAAAACAAAATTCAAATCTCCTAAGCCTAAAGTTGAAAACCAGCAGCATGAAGAGCCTTCTGACTCGAAAAAGAACAAAATCAAATGGCATCATGGAAAGGAAAAAGTCAAGTGTTCATACTGCGGGAAGAGATTCCACCCCGAAAATGCCTGCATAGAAAAGAAACTTGATAAATCTACTTCTCTTCTTGAGAAAAATCAAATCAATAATTCTAAAAGATTCTGGAGGAGAGATCATCAAGGTTGGGAACCACAGCATGAAAGAGGTCATGCCCTCATGGCAAGCACTTCGAAGTCCAAAGCACTCTTGACAGATTCTGGAGCTTCGAATCACATGATAGATGAAAGAGAATCTTTCTCATATTTGGATATTGACAAATCTATTCCCATCCACATGGGAGATGAATCCACATTCATATCTGAAGGACAAGGTACTATAGATCTTGAGCATGGTTATTTTTCCAATGTTCTGTATGTACCATCTCTTGCATCAAACCTCCTAAGTGTTTATCAAATGACACATAAGGGAGTGCCCAAGAGGGTATCCTTTAGATTGGATGATGTATAGATTATATACCTTGCATCTATAAAACCTGTAGCAAAAGGGCTTGCAAACCATCATGCAAAAGCCTACGAGTTGTCCCATTTTGTGGCAGATGAAAATCCCATCGCATTATTGACTCATGGAAATGAAGTTAGTAGGCTGTGGCATGAGAGGTTCAGACATATTAAATTCAAATACTTGCAGCAATTAAATAATAATTCTATGGTTGAAGGCCTCCCGATCATCAAATCTACCACTGGAATTCGCAAGGGCTGTGTTGTTGGAAAGCACCCTGAGCATAAGTTCGATCGAGGAAGGCAAGACGAGCATCATTCATATTGGGACTGATACATTATGATATCAGTAGTCCCATGCCTATCAAATCCATTAATGGATAAAGATACATTTTGGCTTTCATTGATGACTTTTCCAGATACACATGGGTCTTTTTTATCAAAAAGAAGTCATAAGTCTTGGAAAAATTCACTGAATTGAAGGCTTTGATTGAGAATGCATCTGGAAAAAATATCAAGATTTTGAGATATGATAATGGTGGGGAGTATATTAGTAATGAGTTACTACATATATGTTCCCAATTTGGTATTTAGATCCAGCATTTAGTCCCCTACACTCCCCAGCAGAACGGTGTAGCGGAGAGGAAAAATCAGTCTCCCAAGGAGATGACCACTTGTATGTTGGAATCAAAGAAGTTGGCTACAAATTTGTGGGATGAAGCCATGCATGCTACATAATATATTTATAAAAAATTTCCACACTCATTTGTGAAAGGGAAGACCCCTTTCAAAGCTTATTTTAGACACAAGACGGATGTGTCAAATCTGAGGGTGTTTGGGTCCACTGCATGGGCCCGAATCTACTTGATAAGAGGGATTTGAAACCACAAAACATATAATGTATATTTATTGGATATCCTAATGAATATAAATGTTTCAATTTTCTAGATATAAAAACAAAACAGATCATCATTGAAAGGAGTGTCATGTTTGATGAGCCTCTTCAGGTGGTGGAATTAGTGAAGGAGAAAACTGATGAATTTTCTTCCTATTCTACTGAATATTTGGATGATGTAATTGGGGGTGATGACCCTAATTTGGATCCTATAATTTTTTATATCAGTGTACAGAAAAAATCATATGCTGAATCAGAACTTGAAGTACAAAATCATCTCCCAACTTGGGCTCGACAGACACTCTCCTCCACAGGTGATAACATTGGAAATCCGGATGATCCAAGGAGAAACTGGTCTGATTTCCAAAGAGCGGGTATTGAAATCTCTTTTCCTAATTATTTGATTTCCAAATATTGTTATTTTATGATAATTTCATACCCTAATTCTTACTACCATGCTTCGAAGGATCCGAGATGGCAAGCTGCCATGGATGAAGAGATGAATTCTCTTCAAAAAAACACTACTTGGGAACTAGTTTCTCTTCCTCAGGGAAGAAAATTGGTTCAATGCAAGTGGGTGTTTCGGAATAAGATTGATGATGATGGAACCACCTACAAATTTAAGGCAAGGATATTAGAAAAAAATTTCTCCCAGGTCCAAGGTGTGGACTACCATGAGACTTTTGCATCGGTTGCAAAAATGGACTCCATCCGCCTAGTTTTCGCAATTTCTGCATCTAAGCACCGGGAAGTGCATCATATGGATGTTAACTATTCATTTATGCATAGATATATTCATGAGGATATATACATGAAGTATCCTAAGTTCTATATCTCTGATCCATATTTGGTTTGCAAACTAAAGAAGTCACTATACGGGTTAAAAGAAGCCCCAAGAGAGTGGTATTCCAAGATGGATGCCTTCCTTCTCTCACAAAACTTCCAAAGGTGTATATCAGATCCAAATGTATATATACAGAAGTGTGATGGTAATTTGATTATTATTGTTTTATATTTTTATTAATTATTGATCAGAGGTTGCACAGTTGCTTCTATTTTAGTCATCAAAACTGTTGTCCGCAATGCATTTGAAATGAACAATTTGGGGCTCTTAAAGCAATATTTGGGGCTCAAAATTGAGCAAAATTTTGATGGGATAATGGTCACTCATTAAAAATACATATCATACTTGTTATTCAAGTTTAACATGGTTGAATGTAAGGCTACTCCATTCCCTTTCCTTTCAGGGATCATCCTTGAAGAAGGAAAAAGCACACCTCCCATGGACTGCACTATTTATCAACAACTAATTGGTAGCTTGTTGTACTTGACTAATTCTCGGCATGCTATATGTTATGCCATGAATGTTGTGTAAATACACATGCAGCATCCCCATGATCTTCATTGGAAGCAAGCCAAGAGGATCCTCTAGTATATTCAGGGAACTAGGACCTACGACATTCACTATGCTGCAGACTCCAAGCTAGAGCTAGTTGGTTACACAGATTCTGATTGCACAGGTGATTCTATTGATCAGAAGTCTACTTCTAGATATTTATTCATGTTTGGTGGTGGCCCCATTTTCTGGTCTAGCAAAAAGCAGGCTTCCATTTCATTGTCTTCACAAAGGCCGAGTACCAAGGAGTAGTGAATGCTTGCATCCAAGATGTTTGGTTGCAAGGAATTATTTAAGTGTTTGATCTTGGTAGTACTTTGTAAACTATCCTCTTTTGTGACAATCAAAGTGCTATTAAGATATCCACAGATCCAGTTACCAGGCAGAGGACCAAGCATGTAGAGATACACACATTAGAGGAAATTTCAACTCAAAATGGGCCTTTTAACTTTAATCCAAATTCCATGTCATCATGTGTCAACTAATGAAATTTACTTAAATTTGAAATACCGTATAAGTATTCAACACTTTTTTAATATAAATTTGGGGATAGTTATCATAAAAAAAACTATTTTGTTTTTTAATTTTCGGCATATCTCCCTGTGTTTTTACTCAAATTTCGATCACAAGAGCTCATTGGATGTGGAATTAAATTCCACATCCAAATAGTACCCAATCGAAATACTTTTGACGGACCCCACTACCCCACAAACAAGAAATACCTGAAAAAATGTGATGATGACATCATCATCACATTTTTTCAGGTATTTCTTGTTTATCGGCTAGCAGGGTCCGTCGAAAGTATGCCGAGTGGGTACTATTCGGATGCATAATTTAATTCTACATCCAACGAGCTATCTTGATCAAAATTTGAGTAAAAACACAAGGC